>LPNX011181071.1:13156-41086 GCA_001517045.1 Pseudotsuga menziesii | reverse complement strand
AATGGGACACAGATTGAGGTAGGCAGGTAGCACAAGTCGATCCTTCCAAGAGACTTGGATTCATCGACATTCCCAGTCATGGAAAAAAAACAAAATTTGTTAATACACCTTGGAACTAGAGATTAAAAACTGGACATGAAGCAGTAAATGATCATACTGAAGCGATATTATTTTATGGATTCATAAATGTTTTCCCAGCTTTTGTGTGCTATTGCAAAGACTAGCCATCGCCGCTAGCAAAAGGGAGCCGTGTCTAGTTGTGAAAGAGCCGCAGCCAAAGTGAGAAGGCTAATGAATGCATGTTGGAAGGTGTGACTAGGAAGCAGAGCCGCCATTTCATTGAAGTCCGTAGACAACGTGGTTGCTGTCCAAGAGATGACTCACCAGATCTGAAAGACGCCTGGGCATTCATTGATCACTGTTAGCTGCGTGGAAGAAAAGATATTTGTCGACTGGGTTCGCATCTTCCAACATTTGGAGCTTGGCATTATTGACTGCGACTGTTCAGCGTGTGGTGAAGTGAGCATATGTGGAGTCACCAAGCAGAGAAGCTGTGTGGGATTGCTTTATGGATGTGCAGATTTTGAAAAAAAAAAAAAACAAGCCATCATGCCGCCGAGGAAGTCCATGCTTACTTTGCTGGTTGTGGACACCGTGGCATATCGCTTCTCAATTTGTGGCATATCTAATCTTCTTCTCTTCATATTGCTACCTCTGCATATGGGCCAAGTTCATCAATTTTGTTTTTTATGTTGTCTGCGGAAAGGTCGAGAAATGCATTTGCTTCAATGTTTTCAAATTTTTGATGGCTATGCAGTTTTGTGTGTGGAATTCCGTTATTTTTATTCGGTGTGCAGTTTTGAAGAGTTTGTAGTATTATATGTACAATGAGATCAAACAAACACTTTAAATTCAATTCTGTTTACATGGGGAATTGCACGGTGGAATTCATGGCCAAATTGCTAGTGACAGAGATGGCAGAACAATCAGAGCATTGGACAGAACAATGCGAAAAAGTAAAAGTTTTTAATTGTGCATGAAAAAACTAAGTTAATGTTGCTGACGTTAGCCAGCAGCCGGGTCTTGGCGCACAAAGCCCCACGCCTACGTCACCTGTATAAACCAATAAAAATCAAGATAAATCCATATTTAAATAATTCCCAAAAAATATTTAATACAAACTATAGGAAAAATTCTATGATTTTTTAAAATTGCAACAAATTGCTTCAGATAATCGCTTTGAGCGATTCATATATATCCCCTCCGGCGGGGACATAACAATAAAAGAGAAAACAGAGCTGCCAAAGAGCACCTAGGAGGCTATAGGCTCCGATTAATGTGTTGATAAAATAGCACTGAGCTGCCAATGAGCAGCTGGGAGGTGCTAGGTTCTGAAGCAAAACCACTAGAGAGCACGCTAACAAAGTGTTAGGCTCTGTAGTAGTTAAAACATACCAAAAGATTGCTAGTGACTTGAACACTGAGGTAATGAATTATAAACTAAGGTTCTGAATAAGGGGGCCGAATCCTTGTCAGATAAAAGATTTCGAGGTTCCTAAGGCCAGATGGAGCGTAACTGCTTAAATTCTGGTTCAATAAAGGATACACAGATATGGCTGACTTCTGAACCATGTTAATGTGAACCTCAATGTACTATTAAGTGTGTATTATTTTATCATTTATTACTGTTCCGAAATTGTGAAAGTATGCCCATGTAATTTTCAGATTGGCATAATGTTAAGATAATATGTGTGCTTATTGTTGTTCGAAGAATCTGTATTAGTTGGCCAGGAATGGTCCTGTTTTCTTATGGATAAATGATTTAAAAATGGTTTGAGCTGCTATTATGTTCTTGAATTCATAAAACTTAAATTGTCGTGTTCAATTATTATACTATATATATAAATCTCGGTGAAAACAAAACCTACCGTAAGAAGGCTCAACTATTCGGGATTAAAATATTGGAACAAGGTTTAGTTTGTAATTAAATAGATCAATGGGTAAAACCCTTGTACAAACCCTAACCGTGCAAAGGTCAAGTCCAAATCCCAATTTATATTATAAAATTAAGCGAGTAGAGAAAGGGGATTTATGTTTATGGGAACTAAGTAAGTAGTTTAACAAATTAATAAAGACCAAAGGAAATTATCATAAGCTATATACTAGCTCATATTCAAGAAAAACATAGTAAAATTTCATAGAGCTTCTCAAAATTAAAATGATACATTACGACCAAGTAGAGATAATATTGGGTTTAAGTTGTAGTAAAACAAAAGAAAAATATAACTGCTTCTAGTATTATACAACCATTGTAAACATTGTGAAAAGTAAACATAAAAACCCTAAATAGGTGTTTAGAGAGCGTTAGGGCTTCCATTAATATAAACATAAAAAAACTTGAGGTCATCATTTGAACGACCAAGAAGTACTTCTGACTTCTTTGTAGGACGGCTTGTTAAATTAATAATAGACTACTGCACCCAAAAGAAATAGCAGATGGAATCGAGAAGAACGTTTGTTAAAAGAATATATGCTCCCAAAACAAATAGCGGATGGGATGCATTAGAAAATGAAATGCCAATTAACTTAAACCGCTTTGACAGCGACGGAATCGAGCAATCATAATACAACAGGTACTATGACAAATTTGCCTGTGCTCAACGTGAAAGCGTGAGGTGCTTTGGTGCGCGTCATGGGAGAGGTTTTCGTATATAATAGGTGCGTCATTCCGAAGGAAAGAAGAAATTTATGCACGTATACTTTGCTTATATATCACTTTCAATACTATACCTAACAGATTTTGTTACCATCTTTTGCAGCAGAGAAAGACACTACAACTACCGTAGAATTCTAATGGGATGAGGGAGTGGTGTTAGGGTTGCAGGGTCGAGACTGGTAGCGGCTTCTTTTCTGGTGAAGACGTAATGTTTGGTGGACGATCCCTCCACAGACAGCGCCATGGCTTAAGTGATTTTTCTTTACAATGACGTATGTAAGTGTTAGCATTCACCACAAATTATATATATTACAATAAGCTTATAAATATTTACGGTATAATTAATAAAAAACATTCAATCAGAGAAAACTGCAACCATCAAAATTCAACCAGAGCCTAGCCCACAGCTCGAAATCGTACATTAAGCATAATATCCCGTGCATGTCTCGGCAAAGTAGTCGGTTCATAAAGTGAGCAGAAAACAGAAAACGCAAGTCAAGGCGAAGAAAAATATACATTAATTGACTCCCACTCGCGTTTGACAAGGAGGGACACCATGTCTATGGATTCTAGCCAAGAGTAGGTTGTAATTATAATTGCAAGTGTATAATGTGCAATATTGTCTCGTCCTGCTAGCTTCAATATTTTAAATAATTTGTATGCCATTATGAATCGAAACCATAATTTTCTTAATGTTTATGTCCTAAAAGAAGTTTACCTGCCCAAGGAAATCAAAATCTCAATTTATTCATAAAAACAAAAACAATTTCACTATGTTTATATATATTGTGAATCCAAATTAATATTCACAAATATTGAAAGTTTCTCAAGTATATAACAAGGTTGCATATAACTAAAAAAATTTAAGTAGAATTCATATCTTCCCCAAAATACATAAATAAAGACGCTAATTGGCCTATAGATTCCAAAAAAAATCATGGCACAACAAATAATAACATATCAAAATCTTTTTGATATTAGGAATTTATTTATCGATAACACGTGTTACCGCTCCTTTAGGGTTTATGCCTTGTCTTTACCTTGAATATCGAAGTTGGTCCTCCGAAAACATTAATCAACACCTTATGGTTTTGATGAAACTTCCTAATCCAAGGGTTAAAATAAGGTATAGAAGCTTCCCATGCTTAATAAATGTTTTCACTTGAGTGAAGGGTACATTTTGCACAGCAAAATTTCATACTCAAATCCAACAGATGTAGTGTTTAACATTCAAGAGACAGGTGTCTATGTTACAACATCAACATTTTTTTGTCATCGGTGGGAATTCGTCGATTGTTCGACTACTTTACCAACCCCCTCGACATTTCGATGGAGTTTCATCCTATTCCAAAGAAGTCTTATATCGATATTTTGTCGAATTTTCGACATCCCTAGTCGTCGATTTTCTAACCCGAGTCCAAAACCCTATCAGAATATTGACTTCCTTACATCGTATATCAGGTAAGTTCTTACATCATTTAGTTGTCGAATGTGCGATAGAAATAGGTCGAATATTCGACATCGTGAACAAAATTGTCATCAGATGTAATCCGTCGTATGCATGGCATTGTCGTCGGATATCAATGTTTGGAGTGGGATATCTGATGGGAAGTTGTTGTCGGAACTGAAGCAACGTCATCGGATTGGAAGGATATTCGACGACAACTGCCCCTCCTTGGCAGTGAGATAACCGACGATGAAGTATAAATTAATAAATAAAAAATATTTTCATCTTTCTAGCATATATACATGCAAATGTATGATAGATATTATAGTTCAATTCTTGTTGAGCAATGAAAGTATTAACCAAAAATCCATTATCCAATCTATGAAGGTTGTTGAGTTAAATAACTATTTCTCAAAGCTAGCTTTAAGACATATTGAATCATGTTATTGCTATAAGTCGTAGGTGGTAGATTTATAACAAAAAATGGATTCTTTTTCTTTCAATAACTATGAGACATTTAGACCAGTAATAGTGTTGAGATGCACATTTTATAGCCCACTATGGAGGAGGTTGCATCATCAATGCATCCATTTGTGTGTGCCTGATAAGCTTGCATAGTATTTAGTGCCCAAGTCACTTAGATAGGCCAAAAAAAGAGGCGATGAACCTAATGGCTCAGCCTTTTAGGATCTAGAAAGGTCCATCAAAGTATTTTGTTTGTGAATTGTCAACTTGTGTGCATGTATAAATCTAGACATCTCTCATTATGGAACATGGAGTGATTTCATCCTCAAATCTCATAATATATGGGGCATCTGAAGACAAATTGTTCCTTTGTGTTCATTTTCTTAAGATGGCACAATTAACTTGTCAAAACCCCAAATTTTCTGAAAAATTTTAATTTTTTTAATTTACATAAAATTAATATAAATGCAGTTAACTAATCATTTAATTAGTTATATGTTACCAGATTATTATTTGAATTCAACTGTTAGTTGGCAGAGTAATAGAACAGTTCCTTTCAGTTTACTGACTTGTTTCTTTTTGCGACCATAAGGTGGGTCTGTCATGAAAAACTGGGCTTACTTAGCTTCCGAGCTAACGCAGAAGTTTTCCTCTATTACAGATATATAGGTAAGATGTTCGGGTGCTGCTAACGAATCTCTAAAGTATTCAATAAAGATTTTCTGCGTACAAATTTAGTTCAGTAGAAGAGTGTACATGCTAGTCAGATTTCTCAAGCGTAAAGAGGTAAAGCATTAACTGATTTTCTTTAAAGTCTTACTGATATTGAAATGAACTCTACTAGTAAGGATAACAGCTATTTTTCCTTCGTAGTAGCAGGATTTGACATTCGTATAGAGTTCTAACCCATTGGATGTTCATACTAATTGCAAGTGTAAAATACGATAAATATTTCTTTACTAGCACAGTAAATATGGCACGGTCACCACATCAAAAATCTAATTTTTAAATACCGCACTATACCATAATTGGATTTGCAACTGCAATTGTAGAATGATAAGGACGTTTAAGTACCAGCTTATAATTTTCTTAATTTAAGCATTTACAAGGTTTACTACTTGATACAAGTCACTCTTAAAGTCCTCCTTTAGTATTTAGAAATCTGTAATGTTTAGGATATTAATTCTATTCCAAGGTCAATGACTTGATGGTAAATTTATAGATCATCCCAGTCTTATTACACTCAAAAACCACTCTTAAGATTTTTATAACTATACTATCAAGCAAAGAAAGCTAACTTACCCAAGCTACCTATCATATAAAGACTTATAAAAACTTATATAACCTTTGGGCTTGAAAAATGACACAAGACTAATTGTCACAAAAATGGTTCTATGACTATTAAAAGGATTGTTATTATACAAGCAAGGGATGATCATATGGTCAAGAGTAAAACCATAATCATGATCAATGGATCACTTAATTGGATTATTACAATGCTATAGACTTTTATATTATGATGCCTTTTACCTCCCATTGTGAACTAGGGCAATTGATAATATAGAAATAGAGTTATAATAAGCTACGCCATGGTAATTATTATTACTCCTTTGTTCTTATATCTCATTAACAAACAATACAACTCTCCATACATAAATCTGTTAGACCAACGATGAACCAATTCTATATTACAATGTTTTATAAACATTATTCTAATGTTTATATGGTTGATTTTATAACGTAGGTGATTAACTATGGTATAACGGACCTTGTGGAATCCCCGCGATATGATTTGGGTTGTGAAAATCATTTGTGATCTTGTCTTGGAACTATAATGTTCCTACCCACTGCATGTCAATTATTAAAAGGGTTACGTGGGCTCTTCCGAGCCATGCACTCGTGTTTAAAAAGGTTTGACTCAACCCTAATCGTCACTCTTCCACTGCCTTCAGGCCTCTGGCTGCTCTGCAATAACCTCTTTGTTCGCTCCAATGTTTATACTGTCTGCTAGTAGTCCATATACTGAATCATCTCCTTATAGGCTCATCTACAACGTTGTAAGGAAGATTACTGTGTCGAAAAGCTTGTTGTTGAATGCTGAATAGTGTTGATTTACTTAGGGTTTCTCCCTTGGCATCCATTGCCCAAACTCGTCACTGTGTAGGTGGTCGCCTTGACTTGATGCTGTAAAACGTCCTCCATCGTGATAGGTTACCTTTTACTTTAGCGAGCTCCTTCTTCTCTGTGGTAAATGAAGGGTTTACCTTTCTTCCTACTGGTGGTTGTCTTTCCGTTCTTCAGTGGCCATATTTCTATTTGCCGTTAAGGTAAGATACTAGGTTTCCTTAGTTTTCTTTTCAAAGTAATGTCTTAAGCAAACAACAGTCTTTGGCAACATTTTTTTTAATATTAAGATTATCTTTTTGTTACAGGGTTGGTCTTCTCTTCTTAGCGTGGAAGGTACAAGATTTCAACAACTGCTACTCCCGGTAAGCCTGGTTTCTACTCATGGCATTCTCCTCCTTGATGGTCCTTTAGGGCGATCATGTGTTTGGATTCATGGTGCTTAACCCTCGCCGTTACTTTGGTTCAGTTGGTGAACCTAAACGCTATTAAAAGAGTTCAAGTGTTCGCTTAGCAAGGGGTCTTGCTTGAAGCCGAGACTTTGGGTTTTTGGGTCTTTTATTGATTACTGGGTAAAGCATGTATATAGATGTATTACTGTTGGTACAGGATGTAAGTTTCATTTTTGTAAAATATGTTGGTAGCTGTGAGGTACCAAGGAGATAAAACTCCATCCCTTTGATGAACCTCAGTACATACTTTTAATTTTTGACAGGGTCTACCCTGAACTTGGAGCTATGCGCTGTCCATACAAATTTTTTTAAGTTAAAATGTTGTTACTGTATAGTTTTGAAACCCTATATTGTTTAAACTTGGCTTAATGAGCCTATCTAACTTCGATACCTTCGATTCCTGTGAATTTGATAAACACTTGATTTTAGTCTCTGTAATTTATTTATGGTATTAGCTGATAGGATTTTTCTGTATATTAATAATAAATTGGATTGATTATTTACTCAAAGAATTTTATAAATAGTTATGCTTTGTAAATTATAAAGTTTGAATGTTTTAATGACATTCTCAAAGTCATTGACAATGTAACCTTGGTTACAGGTTTAATATTAATTTTTTTCGGTTTATTAATAATAAGTTACACATTACTGTGATTTCTAATTCATATTATTTCTATACAGTAGATAATAAGGCAGTAATTATTCTTATTATAATAATTAAATTACCCTACCTAGAATGCTTATTATTAATTACACTGCACTTCTGAAATTATAAGAGCTTCCAGTTATGCTTTATATAATATAATTAAGCTCGCACTTTGTTATTTGCTTACTGTAGATTATACACTTGAATTTTTACTCTTAGTACTTTTTCTATAAATTTACTGTCAAGGATTCTATACTCGGTTTAAACCTTGACTTACTAGTTATTAAGAAATTTGTAAGTGTTAACTTACAGTTTATACCCTTCAGCTTATAGAGGGTCTTTATATTCTTATTTTATTGTATTAATGTTCTTAAGTACTGTTTATTTACCTCGCAGTATAGAAAGTATAAAAGGTTTTAGTTTGTATTTAATGTAATAAATACATTACCTGAAGTTCCATAATGGTAATACTCCTATAGTGTATGTAATAGAAATTTATTGTTGTTAATAATAAAGATATTATCTCTCCTAAGAGTACCTATGTTTCCATGATTATTATTTAGTTTATTTTATAACATTCTGTTATTTATTTCTTGAGCCAGTTTTGTTAAATACTAAGTAAGGTTCTGTATTTATTTAGTTTATCTGTTTGGTTATGATAATTGTGTATATATATATATCAAATACTACAACTTAATATTTATCTCATATACTTATATACATATAGTAGTATTCATTTACCATCTAAGAAAAATAGGATAACAGCTCTGTAAACTATTCGAGCTCAATCAAAAATTAAAAGGAAGATTAAGAAATAAATTGACTACATCACTAAACATACATACAGACTAACAAAGCTTGGTTTAACTGTAGATTCTAAAAAATATTTACTTACTCCTACTTTTAGTGTTGTCATTTCAGCATATAGAAGTTAAATTCTTTAAACTGAACGAAACAGTTGTAAGGTTTAAACAGCAGGTAAACCTAGTCTAACCTTTCTTAAATGCAAGTATTATATTCTTCTATCCGTTATTTACAAATAAAATAATTACTGAGAGAAAAATACTGTACAAGGGAATAATTTTATCTATAAACACATGCTACTGTCAGTAAAACAAATATTTATTCTGATGATGGGTAAAAGAAACAATCTACTATTCTACAATCTCATCATACTATCTTTTTATAATTTTACCCCTGTGCTGGAGTACGGTCTGGTAAACCCAGATGTGGAAAAACACAGTGGGTCTTTACTCTTCATCAAAGATTCTATTACTGATAAACTAAAAACATTTACATCACTAAACTAGTTAAATCTTTATATCATAACTATAAACATAACATTCAACCATTCATAGTTATCAAAACAAAGACAGTTAAGTGACAGAACCTGCTTAGGCTTTGGAAAACAACAGCAATGGGAGGCCGTTCCTCCCTACCAACTCCTAGAAAGTGCTCAAACAGTGACTCCTCAGGACCCTCAAGCTTGCTCTGGTCTCCCTGGCTGAAACTAGGTGTAGCAATAGTCAGATGCCCGTCTTCAAACTCAGTATTAATCCAGAACTTATCAGTAAGTTCTCCCAGCTAACAAGTTGTAAAAACCAAGTTACTGCAACATTCCTCTCAGAACAACTTCCTTACTATTTTTCCCCCTTTCCTCAATGAATTTTCCTGAATATCATTCACCTGAATGAATTCTGTCTGGAAAAATATCTGAGTAGCCTCAGCTCTATTCATTGAGTACTTTTAAAAGATTGCCTAGGTCTTTTTGGGTTAGTTGTCATTTAATGAGCCACCTGCTCTGATCCCACTTTCTTTGGGGATCATGACCCTAATTATAGGGAAGTTTCCACCTGCAACTTAGGAAGTGTTTGAGGATGTTGCCACTTATCTTTTTCCCTCCACCTAGTTCGATCCACCAGTTTGACCAATAACCTCTTTTTAGTAGCTCTCCCTTGCTGTTGTCTCCATAATTTATTTATTAATAATAAAATATTCTGAATTACATTCCACTTCTGTTGACTTTGTTAAGTCATCAGTTCCTACTTAGCATTAAAGTTAACATAATGTCTCAGGAATATAACTAAAACAATTAACATTATTTTACAAAATTGGGGTATGTGGCATACACACCCCCTTAAAATGTAACATCGTCCTCGATGTTACTTATTCTTCATCCTCTGCAACCTCCTGGAACAGATTCGGGTATGCTTCCTGCATCTTACTTTCCAGTTCCCAAGTAGCCTCTTCAGGACTAAGGTGCTTCCATTGCACCTTCACCTGTCCAATGGCATGGTTCCACAGAGTAATTTCCCTCCTCCCGAGGATACAGTCCGGTTCCACCAGAATTTCTCCTTCTGGTTCCACCTGTTCAACATTCCAATCAATCGCATGAGTAGCATCATGAACATACTTTTTCAGAACAGAAATATGGAAAACATTATGCACTTTCAAGTTATGTGGTAACGCTAGCTGATATGCAACTTGACCAATTATGGATAAAATTTCAAATGGACCATAATAACGTGGTGCTAGCTTTGCACAACTCCCCAGTCTTAGAGAGCTTTTATTTAGTCTTACCTTTATAAACACTTGCTCACCTACCTCGAACTCTTTGGGAGTTCTTTTTAAATCTGCTTGGCTCTTTTGTCAATCCTGTGCTACTTTCAAATTTTCCTGCACTTGTTTCACAATCTGTTCCATTTCCTTCAATAATTCAGGTCCTAACACCAATCTATCTACTGGATTATTCCAGGAGATAGGAGTGTTGCATTTACGCCCATACAAAATTTCAAATGGACTAAACTTAGCTGATGAGTGGTAGTTATTATTATATGCAAACTCTGCTAAATGCAAGTAGTCCTCCCACTTACCTGGCTGATCCTTAACATACATTCTTAATAGATCTTCCAGCACCTGATTCACTCTTTCAGTCTGTCCGTCTGTCTGTGGATGGAAAGAGGTGTTGAAATTCAGTGTTGTGTTTAATCCCTTAAACAAGGATTTCTAGAAATTCCCTGTGAATTTAGGATCCCTATCTAAAATAATAACCTTCGGTACACCATCCAGCCAAAAAATCTGCTTTAAGAATATGTCAACTATGTTTGCAGCCTTGTAAGTAGTTTTAACAGGAATGAAATGTGCTTCTTTACTTAATTTATCTACCACCACCATAATTGAGTCATTCTGATTCTGATTTCTGGGCAATCCAGTAATAAAATCCAAAGTGATTATCTCCCATTTCCAACTAGGAATAGGTAATGGTTGCAGTAAACCAGTTGGATGTTGGTGTTCATTTTTCACTTGTTGACAGTCCAAACATCTAGCTATGTATTTAGCTACTTAAGATTTCATATTAGGCCAGAAATATTCTTTTCATAACATGGTTACAGTATTTTGGTAACCTGGATGTCTTAAGTAAGGTGTTTTATGAACTTCATCTAGAATCAGCAACTTAAGCTTAGCCACATTAGGCACATGCAGTTTGTCCTTAAACAATAAAAATCCATCTTTATTTAGACTAAAACCTTTTATTAAACTTTCTGTAGGTGTATCTTTAGCTGTAACTTGTAATTTTTGATAAATTTCATCATGTTTTATCCCTTTAGTAAGCTGTTCATTTAAATCAAAAGCATAAGTGCTGATTGCTGCTATAAAATTTAGCTCTGCATTTCTTCTTAAAGCATCAGCCACTTTATTTTCTTTTTCTTTTATGTGTTGGATTTCAAAATCGTATTCACTCAAGAAGGCTAACCACTTTGCTTGTCTTGCATTTAAGTTAAGTTGATCTAAAAGGTATTTCTGACCTTTATTATCAGTCATTAAATTAAACTTTCTGCCTATTAAATGATGTCGCCACATTTTTAAGCATTTTTAAGCCATGTATAATAGCAGCAAGTTCTAAGTCGTAAGTTGCATAATTCTTTTCATAGATCTTTAACTTCCTGAACTCATAGGAAATGACATGCCTGTCTTGAGTCAGCACGCCACCTAAACCATCATTATAGGCATCTGTGCATACCACGAAATCCTTATTAGGATCTGCTATTCTTAGAATAGGTGCACTTGTTAATAAGGTTTTTAATTTCTTAAAACTTTCTTCACATTTTAAGTTCCAATCGAATTTCTTGCCTTTCTTTTGCAAGGAAGTGATTGGATTGGATATTTTTGAAAAACCTTCAATAAATCTCCAGTAATAACCGGTAATTCCCATGAATGAACTAACATCTGTTACGTCCTTGGGAACTGGCCAATCTTCGATTGCTCGAATCTTTTCAGGATCGACTGAAATCCCTTCTTTGGTCACTATGTGACCTAAGTACTGGATTTCATCCTTAAAGAAATCACACTTGCTGAACTTCGCAAAAAGCTGTTGCTCTCGCAGCTCTTGTAAAACTATCCATAAGTGTTCCTTATGTTCTTCTTCATTTTTAGAATAAATTAAAATGTCATCGATAAACACGACAAAAAAATTATCTAAGTATTTATGCATTATATTATTCATTAGGCACATAAAGACAGCTGGGGCGTTGGTAAGCCCAAATGGCATTACGACAAATTCGTAATGTCCATACCTCGTTCTGAAGGCTATCTTGAAGATGTCCTCATCTTTAATTCTTACCTGATGATATCCTGATCTCAGGTCTATCTTGGAGAACACTATAGCTCCATGTAGCTGATCAAATAGGTCATCTATGCAAGGCAACGGATATATATTTTTAATAGTCATTTTATTTAGTTGACAGTAATCTATGCATAGTCGCATAGGTCCATCTTTCTTTTTGACAAAGATGATCGGTGCTCCCCAAGGGGACACACTAGGTCGAATGTACTTCTTGTCTATTAATTCTTTTAAATGTGATTTTAGATCATTAAGTTCTAAAATATTCATACGATACGGAGCTTTCAAGCTAGCTACAACACCTAGCACCAGCTCAATAGTGAAATCCAGTTCCCTCCTAGGAGGTAATCCTAGAATTTCCTCTGGAAAAACATCAGTAAATTCATTTAAAACAGGAATGTCTTCTATTTTTAACTTATCCTTTTCAGACTTACTTGCCTCATCTGTAATGGTTACAGCATAGGCTTTACACCCTTTCCTGACTCCTCTTTTAAGTTGTAAAGTATAAATCTTCCTAATTACAGTTTTCCTAGGAACACCTTTAACCTTTACTGGTTGTTCATTATTATTTACGCACGTAAATTTTTATCATAACAGTTTAAAACTACCTTATGCTTCTCTAACCAATCCATACCAATCAGTAAATCATACGAGCCAAGTGGTAAAACATTAAGCTTAACTGTAGTTTTAAAATCATCCATCAGTAAAGCACATTCTTTCACATAACATGTTACTTTCCTTTTTGCCCCAGTGGCTAATTGAACTAACCAGAAACTATCAAATTTTTCAAGAATCAATTTACACTTCTCCACTATCTAAGGTGAAATGTAACTAAGACTATCTCCTAGATCAATTAAAATGGTTACTGGGGTTTGGTTAACCATACCTTCTACTTCCACCATGGAAGTCTGATAATCAGCTTGGCGGTTCTCCAACGCTGCATTTATCCTGGGCATAGTCCTTGCAAGTTCACCAACAGTCATTTCATCCTGCACAGTGTGAATATTGTTGTTTGAATTTTTTTGATTTGGGTAGACCGAGGCATAGTGCGGTCCATTACATTCCCAGCACTTAACAGGCTCCTTTCCTTCAAAATTCTTAGTGAAATTCCCATGATTGTTTACAGCTTCCTTGCATTTAAGGTTACTGGAATTATTAGAATTATTAGAAGCACCATTTCTATTTCCATGGAAGTTCTTACTGTTAGAATAATTTATGCTCTTATTATTCTTGAAATTCTTCTGGGGTACAAATTCATTTTTCTTGAACTCCGGCCGGCTGATTACTGTTCTTTTTAGCCTTCCAGTTGGCTATACCTTCTTTCTTCTTGTTCTATTCAAAACAGAAATTTGCTTTCCTCATGGCTTCTTCCAGAGTCTTCGGGTTATCATACTTGATTCTGTCCTTAATGTTATATGGCAAATAGCTGAGAAACCGCTGTACTTTGGGTTTCTCATCGACTAAATAAGGTACCTACCTCAACAAACTTAAGAATTTACTGTTTAAATCCTTCATAGTCATGGATCCTAACTTTAATTCGTAAAATTCTTTAGCTCTTTCTTCATAATATTGTTCGGATAGAAATTTCTTCTTGAAGTACCTTTTAAAGGTACTCCAATTAACTTCTTTTTCCTTGATCCCCTTGACTCTTTTCAGATCTTTCCACCATATGTCTGCTTTTCCAAAGAGATTATAGATGGCCATTCTTTCCTTCAGCTGATTTGAATAATTGTATATCTGAAAATACTTCCTCATCCTGGATAACCAGGACTCTACTTCCTCCCCTTTTTCGGTCTCTCCATTGAAAGTTGGGGCTTTATTTTTTTAAACTCCCCGAAAATATCTTCATATGGCCTGTACTTATTCTTTCTGTCATACAACTCAGCCTCACTACTGTCACTAGTAGTGTAATAGCTTTGTTGTTCCCTGAACCCTTCATATGATGAACTGTTTTTAGCTTTTGCCATATTCATCTTTTTAGATCCTTTCCGATGGCTAACTTCCTCATATTCAGATCTTTTGCTCCTCCCTTCAGTCTGAAATTTTTCCATCAAAATTTGGTTCAACTATTCTTGAGTTTTCAAAATCCTTTCATTTTCCTTCTTGACCGATTCCATTTCAATCTTCAAATCCTTTATAGTCTACATCAGCTCTAAGGAGTGAGCAGTTACCTCTTCTAACATAGGTTCTCTGGACAATGGTCTTGTCTCGGTGTTTGGAGACTCCTCCTTAGCATATTCTCCTAGCTTCTCCATACCTGCCTGTTAGATTCAAAAAAAGAAATTTTTTGTTCTTTACATAAAACAAAATACAGGTTAGTACATTATTTTTAATGTTCTGTGGAAACTAGTTGAGCCACATTCAGGCCTAGTATTTGAATCATGCTTTGATACCACATGTCAAAACCCCAAATTTTCCGAAAATTTTTAAATTTTTAAATTTACATAAAATTAATATAAATGCAGTTAACTAATCATTTAATTGGTTATATGTTACCAGCTTATTATTTGAATTCATCTCTTAGTTGGCAGAGTAATATAATAGTTCCTTTAAGTTTACTGACTTGTTTCTTTTTGCAACCATAAGGTGGGTCTGTCATGAAAAACTGGGCTTACTTAGCTTTCGAGCTAACGCAGAAGTTTCCCTCTATTACAGATATACAGGTAATATGTTCGAGTGCTGCTAACGAATCTCTAAAGTATTCAATAAAGATTTTCTGTGTACAAATTTAGTTCAGTAGAAGAGTGTACATGCTAGTCAAATTTCTCAAGCGTAAAGAGGTAAAGCATTAACTAATTTTCTTTAAAGTCTTACTGATAATGAAATGAACTCTACTAGTAAGGATAACAACTATTTTTCCTTCGTAGTAGTAGGATTTGACATTCTTATAGAGTTCTAACCCATTGGATGTTCATACTAATTGCAAGTGTAAAATACGATAAATATTTCTTTACTAGCACAGTAAATGTGGGAGGGTCACCACATCAAAAATCTAATTTTTAAATACCGCACTATACCTTGATTGGATTTGCAACTGCAATTGTAGAATGATAAGGAGATTTAACTACCAGCTTATAATTTTCTTAATTTAAGCATTTACAAGGTTTACTACTTGATACAAGTCACTCTTAAAGTCCTCCTTTAGTATTTAGAAATCTGTAATGTTTAGGATATTAATTCTATTCCAAGGTCAATGATTTGATGGTAAACTTATAGATCATCTCAGTCTTATTACACTCAAAAACCACTCTTAAGATTTTTATAACTATAGTATCAAGCAAAGAAGGCTAACTTACCCAAGCTACCTATCATATAAAGACTTATAAAAACTTATATAACCTTTGGGCTTGAAAATTGACATAAGACTAATTGTCACAGAAATGGTTCTATGACTATTAAAAGGATTGTTATTATACAAGCAAGGGATGATCATATGGTCAAGAGTAAAACCATAATCATGATCAATGGATCACTTAATTGGATTATTACAATGCTATAGACTTTTATATTATGATGCCTTTTACCTCCCATTATGAACTAGGGCAATTGATAATATAGAAAGAGAGTTATAATAAGCTATGCCACGGTAATTATTATTACTCCTTTGTTCTTATATCTTATTAACAAACAATACAACTCTCCATACATAAATGTGTTAGACCAACGATGAACCAATTCTATATTACAATGTTTTATAAACATTATTCTAATGTTTATATGGTTGATTTTATAACGCAGGTGATTGACTATGGTATAGCAGACCTCATGGAATCCCCGCGATATGATTTGGGTTGTGAAAATCATTTGTGATCTTGTCTTGGAACTATAATTTTCATACCCACTTCATGTCAATTATTAAAAGGGTTACATGGGCTCTTCCCAGCCATGCACTGGTGTTTAAAAATGTTTGACTCAACCCTAATCATCACTCTTCCACTGCCTTCGAGGCTCTGGCCGCTCTGCAATAACCTCTTTGTTCACTCCAATGTTTATATTGTCTGCTAGCAGTCCATATGCTGAATTAGCTGCTTATGGGCTCATCTACAACGTTGTAAGGAAGATTACTGTGTCGAAAAGCTTGTTGTTGAATGCTAAATAGTGTTGATTTACTTAGGGTTTCTCCCTTGGCATCCATTAATCGAACTCGTCACTGTGTAGGTGGTCGCCTTGACTTGATGCTGTAAAACGTCCCCCATCGTGATAGGTTACATTTTACTTCAGGGAGCTCCTTCTTCTCTACAGTAAATGAAGGGTTTACCTTTCTTCTTGCTGGTGGTTGTCTTGCCGTTCTTTAGTGGCCATATTTCTGTTTTCCATTAAGGTAAGATACGGGGTTTCCTTTCTTTTCTTTCCAAATTAATGTCTTAAGCAAACAATAGTCTTTGGCAAGATTTTTTTTAATATTAAGATTATATTTTTGTTAGAGGGTTGGTCTTCTCTTCTCGGCATGGAAGGTACGAGATTTCAACAACTACTACTCCCGGTAAGCTTGGTTTTTACTCATTGCGTTCTCCTCCTTGCTGGTCCTTTAGGGCGGTCATGGGTTTGACTTCGTGGTGCTTAACCCTCGCCGTTACTTTGGTTCAGTTGGTGAACCTAAACGCTGTTAAAAGAGTTCAACTCTTCGCTTAGCAAGGGGTCTTGGTTGAAGCCGAGACTGTGGGTTTTTGGGTCTTTTATTGATTACTGGGTAAAGCATGTATATAGATGTATTACTGTTGGTACAGGCTGTAATTTTTATTTTTATAAAAGATGTTGGTAGCCGTGAGGTACCAAGGAGATAAAACTCCATCCCTTTGATGAACCTCAGTACATACTTTTAATTTTTGACAGGTTCTACCCTGAACTTGGAGCTATGCGATGTCCATACAATTTTTCTTAAGTTAAAATCTTGTTACTGTATAGTTTTGAAACCCTATACTCTTTAAACTTGGCTTAATGAGCCTATCTAACTTCAATACCTTCGATTCCTGTGGATTTGATAAATACTTGATTTTACTCTCTATAATTTATTTATGGTATTAGCTGATAGGATTTTTCGGTATATTAATAATAAATTGGATTGATGATTTACTCAAAGAATTTTATAAATAGTTATACTTTGTAAATTATAAAGTTTGAATGTTTTAATGACATTCTCAAAGTCATTGACAGTGTAACCTTGGTTACAGGTTTAATATTAATTTTTTTCGGTTTATTAGTAATAAGTTACACATTACTGTGATTTCTAATTCATATTATTTCTATACAGTAGATAATAAGGCAATAATTATTCTTATTATAATAATTAAATTAACCTACCTAGAATGCTTATTATTAATTACACTGCACTTCTGAAATTATAATTGTTTTCAGTTATGCTTTATATAATATAATTAAGCTTGCACTTTGTTATTTGCTTACTGTAGATTATACACTTGAATTTTTACTCTTAGTACTTCTTCTATAAATTTGGTGTCAAGGATTCTGTACTCGGTTTAAACCTTGACTTACTAGTTATTAAGAAATTTGTAAGTGTTAACTTACAGTTTATACCCTTAAGCTTATACAGGGTCTTTATATTCTTATTTTATTGTATTAATGTTCTTAAGTACTGTTTATTTACCTCGCAGTATAGAAAGTATAAAAGGTTTCAGTTTGTGTTTAATGTAATAAATACATTACCTGAAGTTCCATAATGGTAATACTCCTATAGTGTATGTAATATCATCTCTCCTGAGAGTACCTATATTTCCATTATTATTATTTAGTTTATTTTATAACATTCTGTTATTTATTTCTTGAGCCATTTTTTGTTAAATACTAAGTAAGGTTCTGTATTTATTTAGTTTATCTGTTTGGTTATGATATATATATATATATATATATATATATATATATATATATATCAATTACTACTACTTAGGATTTATCTCATATACTTATATACATATAGTAGTATTCATTTACCATCTAAGAAAAATAGGATAACAGCTGTGTAAACTATTCGAGCTCAGTAAAAAATAAAAAGGAAGATTAAGAAATAAATTGACTACATCACTAAACATACATACAGACTAACGCAGGTTGGTTTAATTGTAGAGTCTAAACAATATTTACTTACTCCTACTTTCAGTGTTGTCATTTCAGCATATAGAAGTTAAATTCTTTAACCTGAAAGAAATAGTTGTAAGGTTTAAACAGCAGGTAAACCTAGTCTAACCTTTCTTAAATGCATGTATTATATTCTTCTATCCGTTCTTTAAAAATAAAAGAATTACTGAGAGAAAAATACTGTACAAGGGAATAATTTTATCTATAAACAGATGCTACTGTCAGTAAAATAAATATTTCTTCTGAGGATGGGTAAAAGAAACAATCTACTATTCTACAATCTCATCATACTATCTTTTTATAATTTTACCCCTGTGCTGGAGTACGGTTTGGTAAACCCAGATGTGTAAAAACACAGTGGGTCTTTACTCTTCACCAAAGATTCTATTACTGATAAACAAAAAACATTTACATCACTAAACTAGTTAAATATTTATATCATAACTATCAACATAACATTCAACCATTCATAGTTATCAAAACAAAGACAGTTAAGTGACAGAACCTACTTAAGCTTTGGACAACAACAACAATGGGAGGCCGTTCCTCCCTACCAACTCCTAGAGAGCGCTCAAACAAAGACTCCTCAGGACCCCTGAGCTTGCTCTAGTCTCCCTGGCTGGAACTAGGTGCAGCAATAGTCAGATGCCAGTCTTCAAACTCAATATTAATCCAAAACTTATCAGTAAGTTCTCCCAGCTAACAAGCTGTAGTAACCAAGTTACTACAGCATTCCTCTCAGAACAACTTCCTTACAATTTTTTCCCCTTTCCTCAATGAATTTTCCTGAATATCATTCACCTGAATGAATTCTATATGGAAAAATATCTGAGCACTCTCAGCTCTATTCATTGAGTACTTTTAAAAGATTGCCTAGGTCTTTTTGGGTTAGTTGTCATTTAATAAGCCACCTGCTCTGATCCCACTTTCTTGGGGGATCACGACCCCAATTATAGGGAAGTTGCCACCTGCAACTTAGGAAGTGTTTGAGGATGCTTCCACTTGTCTTTTTCCCTCCACCTAGTTCCATCCACCAGTTTGACCAGTAACCTCTTTTTAACAGCTCTCCCATGCTGTTGTCTCCACAATTTATTTATTAATAATAAAATATTCTGAATTACATTCCACTTCTGTTGACTCTGCTGAGTCATCAGTTCTTACTTAGCATTAAAGTTAACATAATGTCTCAGGAATATAACTAAAACAATTAACATTATTTTACAAAATTGGGGTATGTGACATACACATCCCCTTAAAATGTAACATCCTCCTCGATGTTACTTATTCTTCATCCTATGCAACCTCCTGGAACAGATTCGGGTATGATTCCCGCATCTTAATTTCCAGTTCCCAAGTAGCCTCTTCAGGACTAAGGTGCTTCCGTTGCACCTTCACCTGTCCAATGGCATGGTTCCATAGAGTAATTTCCCTCGTACCGAGGATATAGTCCGGTTCCACTAGAATTTCTCCTTCTGGTTCCACCTATCCAACATTCCAATCAATCACATGAGTAGAATCATGAACATACTTTTTTAGAACAGAAATATGGAAAACATTATGCACTTTCAAGTTAGGTGGTAACACTAGCTGATATGCAACTTGACCAATTCTGGATAAAATTTCAAACGGACCACAGTAACGTGGTGCTAGCTTTGCACAATTCCCCAATCTTAGAGAGCTTTTCTTTGGTCTTACCTTTATAAACACGTGCTCACCTACTTGGAACTCTTTGGGAGTTCTTTTTAAATCTGCTTGGCTCTTTTGCCGATACTGTGCTACTTTCAAATTTTCCTGCACTTGTTTCACAATCTGTTCCATTTCCTTCAATAATTCAGGTCTTAACACCAATCTATCTACTGGATTATTCCAGGAGATAGGAGTGTTGCATTTATGCCCATACAAAATTTCAAATGGACTAAACTTAGCTTATGAGTGGTAGTTATTATTATATGCAAACTCTGCTAAATGCAAGTAGTCCTCCCACTTACCTGGCTGATCCTTAATGTACATTCTTAACAGATCTTCTAGAACCTGATTCACTCTTTCAGTCTGTCCTTCTGTCTACGGATGGAAAGAGGTGCCAAAATTTAGTATTGTGTTTAATCCCTTAAACAAGGATTTCCAGAAATTCCCTGTGAATTTATGATCCCTGTCTGAAATAATAACCTTCGGTACACTATGTAGCCAAAAAATCTGCTTTAAGAATATGTCAGCTATGTTTGCAGCCTTGTAAGTAGTTTTAACAGGAATGAAATGTGCTGCTTTACTTAATTTATCTACCACCACCATAATTGAGTCATTTTGATTCTGATTTCTGGGCAATCCAGTAATAAAATCCAAACTAATTATCTCCCATTTCCAACTAGGAATAGGCAATGGTTGTAGTAAACCAGCTGGATGTTGGTGTTCGGTTTTCACTTGTTGACAGTCCAAACATCTAGCTATGTATTCAGCTACTTCATATTTCACATTAGGCCAGAAATATTATTTTCTTAACATGGTTACAGTCTTTTGGTAACCTGGATGTCCCGATTAAGGTGTTTTATGAACTTCGTCTAGAATTAGTAACTTAACCTCAGGCACATTAGGCACATACAGTTTGTCCTTAAACAATAAAAATCCATCTTTATTTAGACTAAAACCTTTTATTAAACTTTTTGTAGGTGTCTCTTTAGCTGTAACTTGTAATTTTTGATAAATTTCATCATGTTTTACCCCTTCAGTAAGCTGTTCATTTAAATCAGAAGCATAAGTGCTGATTGTTGCTGTAAAATTCAGCTTTGCATTTCTGCTTAAAGCATCAGCCACTTTATTTTCTTTTCCTTTTATGTGTTGGATTTCAAAATCGTATTCACTCAAGAAGGCTAACCACCTTGCTTGTCTTGCATTTAAGTTGGGCTGATCTAAAAGGTATTTCAAACCTTTATTAGCAGTCATTAAAATAAACTTTCTACCTATTAAATGATGTTGCCACATTTTTAAGGCATGTATAACAGCAGCAAGTTCTAAGTCGTAAGTTGCATAATTATTTTCGTAGATCTTTAACTTCCTGGACTCATAGGCAATGACATGCCTGTCTTGAGTCAGCACACTGCCTAAACCATCATTATAGGCATCTGTGCATACCACGAAATCCTTATTATGATCTGCTATTCTTAGAATAGGCGCACTTGTTAATAAGGTTTTTACTTTCTTAAAACTTTCTTCACATTTTAAGTTCCAATCGAATTTCTTGCCTTTCTTTTGCAACGAAGTGATTGGATTGTATATTTTTGAAAAACCTTCAATAAATCTCCGGTAATAACTGGTAATTTCCATGAATGACCTAACATTTGTTACGTCCTTTGGAACTGGCCAATCTTCGATTGCTCGAATCTTTTTAGGATCGACTGAAATCCATTCTTTGGTCACTACATGACCTAAGTACTGGATTTTATCCTTAAAGAAATCACACTTGCTGAAATTCGCAAAAAGTTTTTGCTCTCACAGTGCTTGTAAAACTATCAGTAAGTGTTCCTTATGTTTTGCTTCATTTTTAGAATAAATTAAAATGTCATCGATAAACACGACAACAAATTTATCTAATTATTTATGTATTATATTATTCATTAGGCACATAAAGACAGCTGGGGCATTGGTAAGCCCAAAATGCATTACGACAAATTCATAATTTCCATACCTCATTCTGAAGGCTGTCTTGAAGATGTCCTCATCTTTAATTCTTACATGATGATATCCTGATCTTAGGTCTATCTTGGAGAACATCGTAGCTCCACGTAGCTGATCAAACAGATCATCTATGCAGGGCAACGGATATCTATTTTTAATAGTCATTTTATTTAGTTGACGGTAATCTATGCATAGTCGCATAGTTCCGTCTTTCTTTTTGACAAAGATGATCGGTGCTCCCCAAGGGGACACACTAGGTCGAATGTACTTATTCTCTATTAATTATTTTAACTGTGATTTTAGCTCATTAATTTCTAAAATATTCATACAATACGGAGCTTTCGAGCTAGGTACAGCACCTGGCACCAGCTCAATAGTGAAATATAGTTCCCTTTTAGGAGGTAATCCTGGAATTTCATCTAGAAAAACATCAGTAAATTCATTTAAAACAGGAATGTCTTCTATTTTTAACTTATCCTTTTCAGACTTACTTACCTCATCTGTAATGGTTACAGCATACGCTTTACACCCTTTCCTGACTGCTCTTTTAAGTTGTAAAGTAGAAATCTGCCTAATTACAGTTTTCCTAGGAACACCTTTAACCTTTACTGGTTGTTCATTATTATTTACGCACGTAAATGTTTTATCATAAGAGTTTAAAACTACCTTATGCTTCTCTAACCAATCCATACCAATCAATAAATCATATGAGCCAAGTGGTAAAACATTAAGCTTAACTATAGTTTTAAAATCATCCATCAGTAAAGCACATTCTTTCACATAACATGTTACTTTCCTTTTTGCCCCAGTGGCTAATTGAACTAACCAGGAACTATCAAACTTTTCAACAGTCAATTTACACTTCTCCACTATCTGAGGTGAAATGTAACTAAGAATAGCTCCTAGATCAATTAAAATGGTTAATGGGGTTTGGTTAACCATACCTTCTACTTCCACCATGGAAGTCTGATAATCAGCTTGGCGGTTCTCCAACACTGCATTTATTCTGGGCATAGTCCTTGCAAGTTATCCAACATTCATTTCATCCTACACAGTGTGAATATTGATGTTTGACTTTTTTTGATTTGGGCAGACCAAGGCATAGTGCGGGCCATTACATTCCCAACACTTAAGAGGCTCCTTTCGTTCAAAATTCTTAGTGAAATTCCCATGATTGTTTACAGCTTCCTTACCTTTAAGGTTACTAGAATTATTAGAATTATTAGAAGCACCATTTCTATTTCCCTAGAAGTTCTTACTGTTAGAATAATTTCTATTCTTAATATTCTTGAAATTCTTTTGGGGTACAAATTCCTTTTTCTTGAACTTCGACTGATTACTGTTCTTTTTATCCTTCCAGTTGGCTATACCTTCTTCCTTCTTGTTCTGTTCAAAACAAAAATTTGCTTTCCTCATGGCTTCTTCCAAAGTCTTCGGGTTATCATACTCGATTCTGTCCTTGATGTGATATGGCAGACAGCTGATAAACTGCTGTACATTAGGTTTCTCATCGACAAAATAAGGTACATACCTCAACAAACTTAAGAATTTACTGTTTAAATCCTTCATAGTCATGGATCCTAACATTAATTCGTAAAATTCTTTAGCTCTTGCTTCATAATATTGTTTGTATAGAAATTTCTTCTTGAAGTACCTTTTAAAGGTACTCCAATTAACTTCTTTTTCCTTGATCCCCTTGACTCTTTTTAGATCTTGCCACCATATTTATGCTTTTCCAGAGAGATTATAGATGGTCATTCTTGCCTTCAGCTGATTTGAATAATTGTATATCTGAAAATACTTCCTCATCCTGGATAACCAGGACTCTGCTTCCTCCCCTTTTTCGGTCTCTCCCTTGAAAATTGGGGGCTTTATTTTTTTAAACTCCCCGGAAATCTCTTCATATGGCCTATACTTCTTCTTTCTGTCATACAACTCAGCCTCACTACTATCACTAGTAGTGTAATAACTTTGTTGTTCCCTGAACCCTTCAAATTATGAATTGCTTTCAACTTTTTCTAGATTCATCTTTTTAGATCCTTTATGATAGCTAACTTCCTCATATTCGGATCTTTTGCTCCTCCCTTTAGTCTGAAATTTTTCCATCAAAATTTGGTTCAACTCTTCTTGAGTTTTCAAAATCCTTTCATTGTCCTTCTTGACCGATTCCATTTCAGCCTTCAAATCCTTTATAGTCTACATCAACTCTGAGGAGTGAGCAGTTACCTCTTCTAACACAGGTTCTTTGGACAATGGTCTTGTCTTGGTGTTTGGAGACTCCTCCTGAACATATTCTCCTAGCTTCTCCATACCTGCCTCTTAGATTCGAAAAAAATAAATTTTTTGTTCTTTACATAAAATGAAATACATGTTAGTACATTATTTTTACTGTTCTGTGGAAACTAGTTGGGCCACATTTAGGCCTAGTATTTGAACCATGCTCTGATACCACATGTCAAAACCCCAAATTTTCAGAAAAATTTAAAAATTTTAAATTTAAATAAAATTAATATAAATGCAGTTAACTAATCATTTAATTAGTTATATGTTACCAGCTTATTATTTGAATTCATCTGTTAGTTGGCAGAGTAATAGAACAGTTCCTTTCAGTTTACTGACTTGTTTTTTTTTGCGACCATAAGGTGGGTCTGTCATGAAAAACTAGGCTTACTTACCTTCCGAGCTAATGTAGAAGTTTCCCTCTATTACAGATATACACGTAAGATGTTCGGGTGCTACTAATGAATCTCTAAAGTATTCAATAAAGATTTTCTGCATACAAATTTAGTTCAGTAGAAGAGTGTACATGCTAGTCAGATTTCTCAAGCGTAAAAATGTAAGGCATTAACTGATTTTCTTTAAAGTCTTACTGATAATGAAATGAACTCTACTAGTAAGGATAACAACTATTTTTCCTTCGTAGTAGCAGGATTTGACATTCTTATAGAGTTCTAACCCATTGGATGTTCATACTAATTGCAAGTGTAAAATACGATAAATATTTCTTTACTAGCACAGTAAATGTGGCAGGGTCACCACATCAAAAATCTAATTTTTAAATACTGCACTATACCATGATTGGATTTTCAACTCCAATTGTAGAATGATAAGAAGGTTTAAGTACCAGCTTATAATTTTCTTAATTTAAGCATTTACAAGGTTTACTACTTGATACAAGTCACTCTTAAAGTCCTCCTTTAGTATTTAGAAATCTGTAATGTTTAGGATATTAATTCTATTCCAAGGTTAATGATTTGATGGTAAGCTTATAGATCATCCTAGTCTTATTACACTCAAAAACCACTCTTAATATTTTTATAACTATACTATCAAGCAAAGAATGCTAACTTACCCAAGCTACCTATCATATAAAGACTTATAAAAACTTATATAACCTTTGGGCTTGAAAAATTACAAAAGACTAATTGTCACAAAAATGGTTCTATGACTATTAAAAGGATTATTATTATACAAGCAAGGGATGATCATATGGTCAAGAGTAAAACCATAATCATGATCAATGGATCACTTAATTGGATTATTACAATGCTATAGACTTTTATATTATGATGCCTTTTACCTCCCATTGTGAACTAGGGCAATTGATAATATAGAAATAGAGTTATAATAAGCTACGCCATGGTAATTATTATTACTACTTTGTTCTTATATCTCATTAACAAACAATACAACTCTCCATACATAAATGTGTTAGACCAACGATGAACCAATTCTATATTACAATGTTTTATAAACATTATTCTAATGTTTATATGGTTGATTTTATAACCCAGGTGATTGACTATGGTATAATGGACCTTGTGGAATCCCCGCGATATGATTTGGGTCGTGAAAATCATTTGTGGTCTTGTCTTGGAACTATAATGTTCCTACCCACTGCATGTCAATTAATAAAAGGGTTACGTGGGCTCTTCCCAGCCATGCACTGGTGTTTAAAAAGGTTTGACTCAACCCTAATCGTCACTCTTCCACTGCTTTCGGGCCTCCGGCCGCTCTGCAATAACCTCTTTATTCGCTCCAATGTTTATACTGTCTGCTAGCAGTCCATATGCTCAATCAGCTCCTTATGGGCTCATCTACAACGTTGTAAGGAAGATTACTGTGTCGAAAATCTTGTTGTTGAATGTTGAATAGTGTTGATTTACTTAGGGTTTCTTTCTTGGCATCCATTGCCCGAACTCATCACTATGTAGGTGGTCTCCTTGACTTGATGCTGTAAAACATCCTCCATCATGATAGGTTACCTTTTACTTCAGCGAGCTCCCTCTTCTCTGCGGTAAATGAAGGGTTTACCTTTCTTCCTGCTGGTGGTTGTCTTGCCGTTCTTCAGTGGCCATATTTCTGTTTTCCGTTAAGTTAAGATACGGGGTTTCCTTCTTTTTATTTTCAAAGTAATGTCTTAAGCAAACAACAGTCTTTGGCAAGAATTTTTTAATATTAATATTATCTTTTTGTTACAGGGTTGGTCTTCTCCTCTCGGCGTGGAAGGTACGAGATTTCAACAACTGCTACTCCTGGTAAGCCTGGTTTTTACTCATGGAATTCTCCTCCTTGCTGGTCCTTTGGGGTGGTCATGGGTTTGGATTCGTGGTGCTTAATCCTTGACGTTACTTTGGTTCAGTTGGTGAACCTAAACGTTGTTAAAAGAGTTCAACTCTTCGCTTAGCAAGGGGTCTTGGTTGAAGCCGAGACTGTGGGTTTTTGGGTCTTTTATTGATTACTGGGTAAAGCATGTATATATATGTATTACTGTTGGTACAGGCTATAAGTTTTATTTTTGTAAAAGATGTTGGTAGTCGTGAGGTACCAAGGAGATAAAACTCCGTCCCTTTGATGAACCTCAGTACATACTTTTAATTTTTGACAGGGTCTACCCTGAACTTGGAGCTATGTGCTGTCCATACAATTTTTCTTAAGTTAAAATGTTGTTACTGTATAGTTTTGAAGCCCTATACTGTTTAGACTTGGCTTAATGAGCCTATCTAACTTCGATACCTTCGATTCCTGTGAATTTGATAAATACTTCAGTTTACTCTCTGTAATTTATTTATGGTATTAGCTGATAGGATTTTTCTGTATATTAATAATAAATTGGATTGATTATTTACTCAAAGAATTTTATAAATAGTTATACCTTGTAAATTATAAAGTTTGAATGTTTTAATGACATTCTCAAAGTCAGTGACAGTGTAACCTTGGTTACAGGTTTAATATTAATTTTTTTCAGTTTATTAATAATAAGTTACACATTACTATGATTTCCAATTCATATTATTTCTATACAGTAGATAATAAGGAAATAATTATTCTTATTATAATAATTAAATTACCCTACCTGGAATTCTTATTATTAATTACACTGCACTTTTAAAATTATAAGAGTTTCCAGTTATGGTTTATATAATATAATTAAGCTCGCACTTTGTTATTTGCTTACTGTAGATTATACACTTGAATTTTTACTCTTAGTACTTCTTCTATAAATTTACTATCAAGGATTCTGTACTCGGTTTAAACCTTGACTTACTAGTTATTAAGAAATTTGTAAGTGTTAACTTACAGTTTATACCCTTCAGCTTATATAGGGTCTTTATATTCTTATTTTATTGTATTAATGTTCTTAAGTACTGTTTATTTGCCTCACGGTACAAAAAGTATAAAAGGTTTCATTTTGTA
>LPNX011181071.1:0-13133 GCA_001517045.1 Pseudotsuga menziesii | reverse complement strand
AAAGGAAGATTAAGAAATAAATTGACTACATCACTAAACATACATACAGACTAACACAGCTTGGTTTAACTGTAGAGTCTAAACAATATTTACTTACTCCTACTTTCAGTGTTGTCATTTCAGCATATAGAAGTTAAATTCTTTAAACTGAAAGAAATAGTTGTAAGGTTTAAACCGTAGGTAAACCTAGTCTAACCTTTCTTAAATGCAAGTATTATATTCTTGTATCCATTCTTTACAAATAAAAGAATTACTAAGAGTAAAATACTGTACAAGGAAATATTTTTATCTATAAACACATGCTACTGTCAGTAAAACAAATATTTCTTCTGATGATGGATAAAAGAAACAATCTACTATTCTACAATCTCATCATACTGTATTTTTATAATTTTACCCCTGTGCTGGAGTACGGTCTGGTAAACCCAGATGTGGAAAAACACAGTGGGTCTTTACTCTTCATCAAATATTCTTTTACTGATAAACAAAAAACATTTACATCACTAAACCAGTTAAATCTTTATATCATAACTATAAACATAATATTCAACCATTCATAGTTATCAAAACAAAGACAGTTAAGTGACAGAAACTACTTAAGCTTTGGACAACAACAGCAATGGGAGGCCATTCATCCCTACCAACTCCTGGAGAGCGCTCAAACAACGACTCCTCAGGACCCCTGAGCTTGCTCCGGTCTCCTTGGCTGGAACTAGGTGCAGCAATAGTCAGATACCAGTCTTCAGACTCAGTATTAATCTAGAACTTATCAGTAAGTTCTCCCAGCTAACAAGCTGTAATAACCAAGTTACTGCAGCATTCCTCTCAGAAAAACTTCCTTACTGTTTTTCCCCCTTTCCTCAATGAATTTTCCTGAATATCATTCACCTGAATGAATTCTCTCTGGAAAAATATCTAAGCAGCCGCAGCTCTATTCATTGAGTACTTTTAAAAGATTGCCTAGTTCTTTTTGGGTTAGTTGTCATTTAATGAGCCACCTACTCTGATCCCGCTTTCTTGGGGGATCGTGACCCCAATTATAGGGAAGTTTCCACCTGCAACTTAGGAACTGTTTGAGGATGCTACCACTTGTCTTTTGCCCTCCACCTAGTTCCATCCACCAGTTTGACCAGTAACCTCTTTTTAACAGCTCTCCCATGTTTTTGTCTCCACAATTTATTTATTAATAATAAAATATTCTGAATTACATTCCACTTCTATTGACTCTGCTGAGTCATCAGTTCCTACTTAGCATTAAAGTTAACATAATGTCTCAGGAATATAACTAAAACAATTAACATTATTTTACAAAATTGGGTCATGTGACATAACTTATCTTCTCTATTTGTTGTATATGGTGATCTGAATTGACCCACAAGTGAACAAACCTTAGCTTTCTGTGCAGAATCCTGAGATCATGTGACAAATGGCATTGAATGTAGTTGGGATAGACATTGAGATCATTTTGCAGTTGCATCAAATTCTCATAATGGAAGGCCATCTCTATTTCTGAGAGGAGTTGAATAGGGGTGTCTCATGAGTAGTTAAAGTGAGGTAGGTTCTTATAAAAAATACTAATGGACTAAAGGGGTGGCAATCCTTAGAGACCCTAATTTTCCCATATTGTCCTAGGCAAGCAATCCTCTTTGAAGAGAAAATGGCCAAATATGGGCCTCTCTTTCTAGTAGACTAGTAGTTGAGTCACTAAGGGAGAAAATATTGTGAAGAAAAAAGACAATCCTAAAAGTGCTTGCGATGCATAAATGATGGGCGCCAAACTTGCCTTGGACAAATGGCTTATGGAACAAAATGCTAACAATGAATCATATGTTGGAGAATGATAGATTGGATTCTCTTCAAATCTTCCCAATCAATGGAAACTATACTAGGTTGTCAAACATTGGGCCATAAAGAACAGTAGTTTTGATGATGGTGTCAAAGATATTGAACTTTGCTAGGAAATCTTGAAATGAAAATATAAACATTGGTGTTCAAGCATTGAAAGAAATGAATACCCCTTGTTGATTTGGTGTTGGGAAGTGGGTCTCATGTTGAATCTAGGGCTTGTGAATTTGACACCCATACGTGTACTTTTTATTTTGTGCAACTAGGACATAATTTAGAGCAATCATCATCAACATAGGTGTTCTTCTTAATGTGTGCTTATAACTCATCAATTTAAATTGCAAATAATCATCATAAGCAAACAGTTTGCAATCTCCATCGACAAGATCATGAGCATGTACAATATCATCAGACATTTAACATGCATGGAAAGTGTTCCCACAAGCTTCTTCCATCCAAGATTCAAATAGGGCTTGTATAAAGTTCAAAAATAATCAACATGAGGGTGCCATCCTGGAACATTATCAACAATATCTTCAAGAGAGAGTTGTAGGCTCCTCCATCATCACAATATTCTCAGCTTGACACGAAGAAAAATGTTTAAAGATGGAAATGGAATTTTTCCTCAAGTTACATTGTTAGAAATGATTGACTTGTTTATATTTTTGTTCAACAACATTTCCATAATGCAAAAACAAATTTTTGTGTGAAAAACTAGATTAAATTTTCAAAATTTGAGATGGTGAAGATGGCTGGGAAAATCAGCGACAAAAATTTGTTGTAGTATCTCATTTCCAGCCTAAAAAATGGCTCAAGAGCTGATCCTTTACCCAATTATGCATCCAAAATTATAGAGTTTCTTGGCTTGAATTATTTTGCAATGACATCAAAATGAAACTACCCAAAATCTTGAGAGAAATCTTGACAAGAAGGTGAAGAAAAAAGCTGAAAGTGACCATCCAATTCATGAGAAATTGTTGTCAATAGTCTGGTAGAAATTCATGAAATTCAGGTGTCCTTTAGTTTTGATTTTTTTCTTCTCCAAATGCCCTTAAATCCACATACTCAAAACTGTGGCATAAAGTTTGGAAAAAGTATGGACAAATATGATAGCACTATAGTTATTGGCATTAGACTATTAATTGATTTAAAAATGAAGAGAACGATATGTTGTGATCACAAAGGGAAGAAACTTGAACAAAATACCATCATTGAATATATATAGAATATGAAATGCGAGAGAATAAATACCATGTGAATGAACCCTTCTCTTCTGCTTGCTTTCGGAACTAGATGCACTAACTTTAAAATTGATAAGAATATTGTTTGAGAAAGATTTTAAGATTACAAGGTTCTGATGGAAATAATCAAGCCTTGAGCAGAAATACTTGGAGCAGGAACAAAACTACTCAAATATTAAACAAATGCATTCTGTGAATGAACCCTCTAATATGTTGTAACGTCCCCAACCCTCTAACCGACCAAAGAGGATGCTTCCATACATCAATTCATCGAGGCATCTAACCCCATGAACAATAACATACATACATATAATGTTGAAGCATGATACTTAAAAACATAGAGCATATTCCGAAGCATAATCATTCATATACACAACGGAAGAAAAACATATAAATCAACATTCATGCATATACAGATCGGCATTTAACATGTATATCATCATTCATCAATGGTAATACGATTATAGACACAATCAGGTAAGAATACTTATCTTAGTAATAACTTGTTACGCAACCAACTATGTCGTTACAACGTTCCACCCAACCATAGGCTCGCGTGCTCCTTAATCTCTTAGCAACGCTGCCACCCCTGAGTCAGGCATGATTCCCCAAGGAATAAGGAACTAACAGACTCACACATAGCCAAGAATAACAACACCACAAGGGTACACAATTCAGCCAAGCCAACACAGTTGGGTTTATTAGGTGAACAACAGATCATCCAAGCCACTAAAGTTGGGTTTATCAGGCCATCTAGGAGTGGGGAAAGGCTAAATGATAAGCTGGTGAGCTCATTGAAGAGCTATAGACACCAATACTAGAGCCAACCTGGATTCTAGAACACCCACACACACCCAACACAAGGAAATCAACCCCTTCTCTGCAACATAGTCCCTAAGACCCTGATCTCCCTTCTAGTGCTATTCAAGGGTTATGGAAAAGAAATCCATCTCAGTAGCTCTATCTATGTGGTTCTCAACCCACCAAGTTGATAAAGCACCTCAGGCCCTTATTCACTGCTCCAATGTAGTCCGAAGACAAAGCCACTGCATGCAAGCAACCAAACAGCTATTCAAGCTTTTATAGGGGAAAACACAACCAATGAATCATGGGAAACCAGCAAGCCAAAAACAACCATGAAACCAGATCAATCTTCAATGAAATCACTGGAGATTCCTCCACTGGAAAAAGAATGGGGAAGGGATAGACTCCCACTCTATAGATGAGGGAAAAGATGCAGCCCACAGTCATAGTTTAGCCATGAACACCTAAGACATTACCCTGTCTGATCAGGAGTGCAAAATAGGAAAATGGGATCAATAATGAAAACATTGCCATGATCTCCAGAGGAAGGGTGGGACCATACACAGTCTGATCATGCTAAGGGAGAATCGATTCTCTGTGTGAATGGAAGGAACACAACCACAGGTTGGCAATCGACGTGAGAGAGGGAAGGAAAACCCCTAAACAATGGAAAGTGTCATATTTTAACTCCGCCCAATGTGAGGGAAAATTAATAGACTCTCGATCCCCATAGTGGACAGACCATCCACTACCAAAAGGCACGTCGTGGAGAGTGAGAGCAGGCATGGGCGTAGTAGTGGTTTTCCTACCAGCCAACAGGTGCCCCCAACTAAGAACAAAAAATAACTAAAGTGGTGGTTCGATGAGACAAGGGAAGGTGAGTGAAGAGAGTGGTGACACATGGCTTTTCCCCCATGGCTCAAGGTCCATCATTTCCCCTCCTTATCCTTAGGAATCATTCCCCTTCTCAATTTAGTTGCAGTGAACCTAGCTGGTTGGGTTTTTTAATTAAAATGCACATTTACATGATGCCACACTTTAACATCGGTGACCATTCCAAACCAAATCATAACATAACTAAATCGATGGTGGGGCCTTTTCCCTTAGCTCCTCAACATAATTATTTACAACATATGTATCATGTATATTAATAAAAATGGGGTCAAAACCAGGGATGTTACATTCCCATCCCCCTTCAATAGCACTGTCCTCGGTGCTTTACAAAATTGAACAAAATGTTACACTAGTATCGCCTCATTGTTCTACAGGATTGAACAAAAATGGATGTGCCAATCGCATGGCATCCTCCAGCTTCCATGTAGCGTCTTCAGGTCCGTAGTGTTCCCATTGCACATTTACCTGTCCTCTGGCTCGGTTCTGGAGCATTGTGGCTTTCTGGTCAAGGATACGCATTGGATCGATTCGGAACTCTCCCTTAGGTTCCACCTAAATCACATCCCAATTTATCACATGGTTAGGATCATGTACATATTTTTTAAGCAAAGAAGCATGAAAAACATTATGAGCTCTAGTACTAGCAGGCAATGCAAGTTTATATGCAACAAGCCCTATTCTTTCAAGCACTTGAAATGGCCCACAATATCTTGGTGACATCTTGGCACAACTCCCAAGCTTCAAGGAACTTTTCTTTGCCCTCACTCTGAGGTAGACATGATCCCCAACACTAAACTCTCTGAGTCTTCCTATGCTTATCTGCATAGATTTTTTTTCTGTCCTGTGTTGCTTTTGAGTTCTGTCTGATATTTACAACCTCTTGCTCCATTTCCTTGAGCAATTATGGTCCAAGCACAACCCTGTTCACTGGGTTATCCCAATTCATTGGTGTCCTACACCTTCTTCCATACAAAGCTTCATACGGACTCATCCCCAAGTATTTCTGTTTCCCGTTCTTATAAGGAAACTCCACCAAGTGTAAGTAGTCTTCCCACTTGGTTGGTTTATCCATCACATACATGCAAAGCATATCTTCAAGCACTTGGTTGACTCTCTCAATATACCCATCTGTTTGAGGATGGTATGCAGTGCTGAAGTTTAGCTTTGTACCCAAATCTGCAAACACCCCTTCTAAAAATTGGAAGTGAACTTGACATCTCTGTCAGAGACTATTGCCTTTGGAAATCCATGCAATTTGAAAATCTCCTTCATGAATATATTTGCAATATCATTAGTCTTATGCGTAGACTTTACCGATATAAAATGTGATTCCCTTGTCAACTTGTCTAACACAACCATGATGGAATCATGTTCTCTCCAAGTCATCGACAATCCTGTAATAAAATCCATGGAAATAACTTCCCATTTCCATTCGAGAACTGGAAAAGGCTACAACAAACCTGCTAGATGTTGATGCTCAACCTTTACCTGTTGACATTTCATGCACCTTGAAATGTATTTAGCCATGTCCTTTTCCTTTCTTGGCCAAAAGTACTGCTTTCTAGCTGTAGCAATTGTCTTCTGATATCCTGGGTGACTAGAATACAGAGCTTGATGGATTTCATCCATAACAACTCTCCTCAAATCTGCTACATCTAGAATATAAATTATGCCTTTATAAGTAAGAAGTACTTCTTCTTCCAATTTATATCCTTCATACTTCTTCTCAAGACTTTGCTACTGCAATTTTTCTTTTACTTGCACAGATAATTCATCCCTAGCAACATGACTAACAATCTTCTGCCTCAAATCTGATTGGCAAATACTAAGAGATGCCACATGCATTTCTTGCATCTTCCTACTGAGTGCATCAACTACCTTATTCTCTTTTCCTTTTATGTGCTTGATTTCGAAATCAAACTCACATAGAAATTCCATCCATCTCGCTTGCCTAGCATTCAGAGTAGGTTGATCAAACAAATACTTCAAACCACAATGGTATGTTCTGAGTTCAAATCTCCTACTCATCAAGTAATGTCTCCACATCTTGAGAGCATGTACTATGGCTGCAAGCTCTATATCATGAGTGGCATAGTTCTTCTCATGCTCCTTCAACTTTCTTGACTCATAACATATCACATGGTTGTCCTGCATAAGGAATCCTCCAAGCCCTTGTTCACATGCATCGGTACACACCACAAAATATTTCTCTGGATCTGCAACCTTCAACACTGGTGCACTAGTGAGAAGATTCTTCAACCGCTGGAAGCTCTCTTCACACTTTGAAGTCCATTTGAACTTTACCCCCTTCTTTTACAAAGAAGTGATGGCATGTGCAACCTTGGAAAATCCCTCAATGAATCTCCTGTAGTATACTGCAAGTCCCATAAAAGATCTTACATCTATCACATTTCTTAGAGTAGGCCAATTCATAATGGCTTTGATCTTCTCAAGGTCTACTGATATACCCTCTTCTGAGATAATGTGACCCAAATACTAAATTCTATCTCTGTAGAAGTCACACTTGCTCAGTTTTGCATACAACTGATGCTCCCTAAGCAATTGCAATGTCAATCTCAAATGCTCTTCATGTTCTTCCACATTCTTAGAATAAACAAGAATGTCATCAAGGAAAATAAGAACAAACTTATCCAAATACTTACTGAAGACATTGTTCATAAGGAACATAAATGTAGCTGGTGCATTAGTGAGACCAAATGGTACCACTACAAACTCATAATGTCCATACCCCATCCTGAAGGTTGTCTTATGAATGTCTTCATCGTTGATTCTCACCTGATGGTATCCAGTGTTGATGTATTTGTAACTTCGGAATGTATTCATCTATGTATCTTATGTATTGTAACCCAATGTTTATTTCCGGATGTTTCTATTATGTATTTGAGTCATGTTGTCTTGCCCCGATGTTCCCATCGGGAGGATCAATAATGTAAATAAGTCATGTCAAGTCATTGTTAAAGTCCCCACAGTTTCGGGGCACTAGGGTTATTAGACACTCATACAGATGTCGGCTCTAGTGAGTAATTGTTAATTGAGGCTGACATGATTGAGTGCACTTCAAGTGAATGAAAGAATATAAATAGAGAGTGAGTCTCTCTATCTATCACACACATCATTCACTCACTCAAGTGTGGCACATTAGTGAGGAAGGAAATACACCGGGGCTAGACAAGAAGAAGACTATTGCTGTCGGGAGAGGATCTTACTATTTTGGGGTTTTACATCTTGTGCTGATTCTATCTCTGAGGAAGTTGCAGGGTTTTCTCCATTTATGGTTTCCCCGATCAAAACATTGTGTTCATTGTCTATTTTGTTTGATTGCTGTACTTGTTATTCTCTCAGTAAATATCCTAACATAATGCTAGCTTAATGTTGAAAAACTAACATGGTATCAGAGCTAACCTGAGAAGAAGACACTGTGCAGCTGCTGGAACTAGGGCTTCCTAGTTTTTGGATCTTCCTCCATATATTTTCAGCAAAAGTAAGGTGGAACAACTCTCCTCCTTAGGGTGCATCTTTCTGTCGAAACAGAATCCAATTTTGAGGTTTTTCAGTTTTGGACCTGTCACTGCAGTCAGAAATTAGGGATTTTCATAGAAGAGAAATTTTTTAGTGATCCCATGCCTAGATTGATCTCCTCCCCAAAATCAAAGTTAGAGACAAATTTCAAGGCATTTGGGTGGACAGAACTCCAGAAATGAAAAACCCTAGTTTGCTCCTGAACCAGCTCTGCAAGATTTCAGCTCAAGTTTCAGATCCGACATCTTGAACCTGGTAAGATCTAAAATCTTTTGTATTTCCATTTGAGGCTCTCATTTAAATATGTCTCATCATACCAAGCTTGATGAAAAGCTTGAGGGAGCTAAAAACTTCCGAGCCTGGAAGTATAGGATCTCCCTGGTCCTGGAAGAGAATGAATTAGACTCCTACATCCATGAGGAGATTCCAGTTCCAGAGGGAGATGAGGCAAAGGCATTACATAAGAAGAAGATGGTTATGGAAAAGAGGATCACTACTAATTCTATTAAGGATCATTTTATCCCAAAGGTTTCCTCTCTCAAGACACCTCAAGCTATGTTTGATTCCCTAACCAAATTGTTTGAAGGAAAGAACATCAATCGAAAGATGACCCTAAGGAACCAACTGAAGAATGCGAAGATTCAGAATGCAGAAACTATCCAGTCTTACTTCACAAGGGTTTCTCAGATCAAGGAACAATTAGAAGTTGTTGATGAAGAAGTGGAAAATGTAGAGATCGTGATGACTAATTTGAATGGCCTCCATAGGTCATGGGATGCTTTCATTCAAGGAATCTATGCGAGAAAGAAGTTAGTCAAGTTCAGTAGACTATGGGAAGAGTGCTCTCAAGAAGAAGCTCGAATAGCAGCTCGAGAAGAGAAGATGGGAAATGAAGACCAAGCTCTTACAGTACACTCCAAATCTCACTCCAAGTCAAGCAAAAGAAGGCCTCATGGCTCTAGAGGTAAGAACTCTCACAGAGATAATACTAGAAGAGATGTATCTAGGATCATAGCTATACTTGTGATGAAGTAGGACACTATGCAAGGAATTGTCCTAACAAATAGAAGATAGTAAAGAAGAGCAACAAAAGAAGACATCATGCTCATGTTGCAGAGGATGATGAACCATCGAGAAAGAGATCCAGATATGAAAGTGAAGACTCTTCAAGCAAGGATGCATATTTTCTGATATTAGCCCTCACAGGTAACATTACTCATGGTAGTGATGATTGGCTTATAGATAGTGGGGCTTCCAAACACATGACGGGATTCAAGGAATCCTTTGTAAGACTACCAGAACATGAATCACCTCACAAGGTGAAGCTAGGAGATGACTACCAATATCCAATAAAAGGTAGTGGGGAATCTTCATATAAGCTAGACTCTAGTAAGTCTCTAAAAATGAAATAAGTATTGTTTGTGCCAGGGCTCAAGAAGAACCTTCTCTCCATTTCAGCATTGGATGCAAAAGGAATGCGGGTTGCATTCATAGATGGTCAAGTCATCATGTGCCCAAAAGGAAAGACTATCGATGATGCAGTAGTGATTGGAGAACAAGAAGGAGGATTATACAAATTGAAGGGCCATCCAGAACAAGCCTTGGTCCATGACACAATAGAGCCAAGTGAACATTGGCATAGAATACTTGCACATGTGCATTACAAAGCACTACCTATTACAAGCAAAGCTATCAAAGGTCTTCCAGAAATTCGAGCTAAACATGATGGGGTCTGCAAAGGATGTGTCAAAGGAAAGAATACAAAGAAGACATTTCCCAGCAACGAAAGCAAAGCCAAAAGCATTCTAGAAATAATCCACTCTGATGTATGCGGTCCTATGTCATCAAACTCACTAAGTGGGTATGCATACTATGTTTCTTTTATTGATGATTTTTCTAGGAAGACATGAATTTACTTTATGAAGAACAAAGATGAAGTATTTAGTAAGTTTAAGGAATTCAAAGCCTTGATCAAGAACCATACTGAAAAGAAGATCAAGACCATTCGATCAGATAATGGTGGAGAATTCACTTCGAATGAATTGAAAGAGCTATGTAAAGAATCGGGGATTAAGAGGGAGTTGTCTACTCCTTATAATCCACAACAGAATGGGATTGCGGAATGAAAGAACAGGACCATCATGGAAGCTGCAAGAGCAATGCTTCATGATCAAGACCTTCCTATGCATATTTGGGCTGAAGCTACTAGAACAGTGGTGTATGTACAGAACCGTACTCCACATAGAGTACTCGAGAACAAGACTCCTGAAGAAGTATTCTCCGGCAAGAAACCAGAAGTCAGCCATCTCAAAATATTCGGCTACCCTGTGTACATACACATTCCAGAAGAGAAGAGAACAAAATTAGATCCTTCAGGAAAGAAGGGCATATTTGTGGGATACTCTGAAAGCTCGAAGGCTTACAGAATCTACTTCCCAGAATACAATAAGATTGACATCAGCAGGGATGTGACATTTGATGAAGGCACAGCTTACGGAAAAATCAGAAAGAGACCTGCTGAAGAACCTGAAGAAGCAGAAGCATAAGTACCCAGGATTCATGATATAATCATGGACGAAGAAGCTCAAGAAGAAGATCAAGAGTTTGAGGAACCAAAAATACCTATAGATCCACCTCTGGAGAAGAATCCTCATAAGAGGAAACCTGCTTGGATACGTGAACTTATCCAAGGTGTGGAAAGATATGGGACTCCAGAAGAGAATCACAGAGAAAGAAAGAGGACCAGATCTAATTCTGGGTATGTAGCTTTACTATGTGATTTCATTGATAAACAACCTTCCAGTTATGTAGAAGCGACAGAATATAAAGAATGGAAGGATGCTATGATCGAAGAATATCAATCGATCATGAAGAATGATGTTTGGGATGTTGTCCCAAGACCAAAAGGGAAGCCAGTTGTAACTTCCAAATAGATCTACAAGATCAAGCATGCTGCAGACGGTAGCATTGAAAATTATAAGGCAAGATTTGTAGCTCGAGGATTCTCTCAGAAAGAGGGAGGGGACTATGAAGAGACCTTTGCACCTGTAGCCAGATACACTTCCATCAAATCAGTACTTGCTCTGGCTGCAGCGATGAAATGGAAGATACACCAGATGGATGTCAAGACTGCCTTCTTGAATGGTGTAGTAGAAGAGGAAGTGTATGTAGAACAGCCACTCAGTTTTGAAACACATGACAGAGAGTCTCATGTATGTATATTGAAGAAAGCCCTGTATGGATTGAAACAGCCACCCAAGACCTAGTACGACAGAATTGACAGCTTTCTATCCAGTTTGGGCTTTACCAAGAGTAAAGCAGATTCCAACCTTTACTACAAGGTTGAAGGTGGCAACCCTGTGATGCTCCTACTGTATGTAGATGATCTATTTGTGATAGGTATAGATGGGTTGATTGTTGATACAAAGAGAAAGCTTACTGCTGAGTTCAAAATGAAGGACTTGGGGATGATGCTTTACTTTCTAGGTATGGAGGTGTGGCAGAGTACAGATGGAATCTTCCTTGGAAAAGGGAAGTATGCAGTAGATATCCTAAAGAGGTTTGGGATGATGGAATGCAAATCTATAGCCACACCTATGGCATCGAACTGTTAGAATAATCAACCCATAGTTTACCCACTTAGACATTAATTCATTTATTTTTGTCTTATTTGCCTAGCTCATGTGTCCCACCTTGTGCAAGTTGCTAATTGCCTATCCATAGAGGTCAAACTTTCCATATCTGACTCATGTAGCACTTGGGAAAGCCTTAGGAATCAAATTTTCTTTATTCCTAGCCTCCTAGGCACCTATCTGCTTTTTCTTCTTTATTGCCTTCTTTTTCAGTGTTTTAAGGCACATAGGAAAGCAAGACTAGGTGAGGTGAACTAGTTTTTTGTCCTCTTCATCCTCCACTCTTTTCTCCATGCAAAAGCATGTCTGAGCTGCCATTCCACTACTATTTATATTTCCCATGCTCCCTTGCCAATTTGTGAGCTCCATGATAGATTTGGGATCAGCTTTTTACAACTATGGGGGATTTGCCTATTTTGAGTAAGCCTGCTTTATGCTAGTTTTGGATGCCTCCTTATGCATTCGACCTCTTGATGTATTCTATATATTCAGCAACCTATGTTATTACAGGGTTGGATATTGTACACTCAGTTAATATAATTTTGTGTTACAGCTCCATATTCAGTCTCTCTTGTTAGCAATTTTGCATGATCAATTGATAATTGTTGTGGGTAAAATTAATCTATTGCTGGCCTGAATTTATACATGGTATCAGAGCCATTTTAGGTTGTTACTCTCCTTCAAAAATTGTTTTGTAGGTTCGAAATCAAGACTGGGAGCCTTCTACTGACAGTCGGGACAGATTTTCTAAAGCTATGGATTCACAGAAAACTATCTTGACTCCCTTCAACTATTTTGAATGGAAACCAGAGATGGAGATCTTGTTGAGAGTGAAAGGCCTCTACAGGGTGACTATGGCTATAGAAGCAGAGCCCAATGCTAATGTAGAGAAGATCAAATGGCACAATTGGAGAGATGAGGCCTATGGCCTCCTATGTCTCAGTATTTCCTGAGACCTCCTTTTCCATCTCGATGGATTAACTTCACCGGATCAAGTATGGGAGAAGCTTTCTGATATTTTGGAAAGACAGATGAGATGAGGGGACATCAGATCGAAAATGAGCTGATTTCTCTAAGTCCCAGTAGCTTTGAATCCCTGCAACTATATTTCTCCAAGTTCAAAGCACTAGTTTTGTAGCTGAAGCAGTGTGGTATCGAAAAGAAAGATGATCAGCTC
>LPNX011181061.1:143793-160204 GCA_001517045.1 Pseudotsuga menziesii | reverse complement strand
GGATTCAAAGTCTATGACTTTCCTCATCTTGAAAGAACTCAATCTAGTGGAAGTTCTAAATTCTAGATCCACTAAATAATTACAAATTTAATGAAATATGTGTTCTACTCTTCTTAACTAACTTTACAAATCTTTTGCTGCTTCAGCGAGTAAAGAAATTCCCACCAAAGCCTGAGCTTTCCTTAGCTTTGTGAACTGATTCTTTGTTTGTATTTTCCTTTTAAGAGCTTCTCTAGAAATTGCAATCAATTCTTGGTAATGACTGTTAACTTCTTCCAAGTCTTCTCTAAGTCTCATGTTTACAATAACTAATCCAACATTAGTTTCAAGCATATATTCACTTTGATACTTGTATCGCTTAATGCTCCTTTGCAGATTTTCCTTTTCAGAATCAATACATTTATCTCTTGATATTGTTTGCATCCCTTCTGGTGTCCATGGGATTTTCAATTTCTTGTAGATTTCCTCATCCTCCTTCATAAGCTCTATGAAGGTCACAGGAATCTCTGGATGTTCTTCAGCTTCAACATTACATTGAACTTCTTCTTCAATTATCTCCCTTTTCTCCATACAAGAACTCTTTACATCATTTTGCTACTATTCTTGAATCATCTGATTTCGAATCTCCATGAAAATGTCAGAGATATTAGTATCAGTGAAGACATATTTATCCTTTGATACTATTGGTTTTTTATCTTTCATAACTTCTATGCTGTCATCTTCACTACCATCCAATTTCTCTTGATATGATGAGTCTTCTATGACTATGACATTTTCCTTAGCCAGTTTGGGATTTAATAACTTCTTCATGTTTAATCTAAGCTTGTTCTTCGGCCTTGTCTTAGGTCTCCAGACTGCTCCAAGCTCTCCTAACATTTTCAGAACCTTTCCTTGATGAGTTACTGAAGCAAATTCAACAACCTTCATTCTTTTCTTTCTATACAATGTTTCCTCTTCAAAATGAGCGTGAATTTCTTTCTTAGTACAAACCCTAGCCTCATTGGATAAGTATTTTTCATCCTCTTTTGACAGTACTGTAATAGGGCTCTACTTCTACTCCTTAATATCTTCCTTTACATCTTGATCTAGTTTTGCAGGTAAAACTTCTTCCACTGGCTCAACTTCTTTCATCTCTGACTTTGAATCTCTGCTTTTCCTCAACATTAACTCACTGTCCAAGCTCAATGTTTTCATTTTCCTGATTCGAAGCTTCTCCTGGTTTATCAGCTTCTTCATCTTTGACTATGACCTTCTTTCTAAGTTTCTTAATCAGAGTTTGATCCTTATCTACCTATCTCCTCTAGGACTGTTCCTCCTGTTCAGTCTTGAAACCTAACCAAAATAAGAAGTTCTCTCATGTCTTTTCTCTTTTCTAGAATACAGTACTTATGATCAGTTTATGAGCCCATGGTGAAAAACTGATTTTTTTGTATGATCTTGGTGTTCTTTCACCCTACATGACATCTTCTGTAAGCTTTTCAAAAAGAAGAAAGGAAGATTCATTTTAGATTCATGACTAAGATGTTGAAGGAATATAAAATGATACTTAAACACAAAGGCAAATATCCCCTCATAGGTGACATAGCTTTGTAAGATCTTGATAGGCTCAATCCACTCAAGTTTAAAGTTTTGAATGGGAACACCTTTTCCCCAGTTTGCTACTACACCTAGAAGCAAATATCTCTTAGCATCAAAGGTGAAGGGCACCTTTTTGAACTAGAATTCTCCCTCATCCAGAATCCCTGTTGCTTCTGCTAGTAACTCCCTGGTTAGTTTGAACTTCAAAGTTTCAAAAGACACTACATCCTTGTCTAAACATTGAGAAAACTTGTAAGAAACCTATGAATGATAACCTTCAATCTTTTCGAAGAACACTAACCATCCTACTTCTGCAAACAATTGTGCACAGTCTGGAAAGTTTTTGACCCAGCTTAAGTCTAAGGGTTCTTCCCTATTGGTATTTTCACTCTTTTTCATTTTGAAATATTGTCAAACTGCTTCTATCAATAAAACACACTCTGACTATCTTCAAATTTTGATAAACTAACAGACAACATTGTACAGGGGAACCCTAAATTGAGCTCTTCTCATTTAAGCTAGACAATACTTTTAAATTCATGACTGAGCATCCATCATTTAGTATCAATTAGGCTTGACCACTAATAATCTTCCCTCAATTCAGTCATTAATCTTCTATTTAGAAAAGCCTCAAACTAATAAACCTTGAAAATCAGTTCGCAACCTACCTGTTAAAATGACTAATCTAGCTACTAGAATCCTATTCTCCTGTCTTGTCAGGTGTTGAACTGCATGCCCCAATCTTCTCTGACCATTTTGACAACTCCAGATGACCGCTCCTCAAAGCCCTAATTTTACTCTGTTTTAAAATTCCGATTTTCAAGTACTGATTTTTCACCACGATCTCCACCTGCTCTACGTGCACTTCAGGAAAAAACGTGATTCGAAACCCCTTTGTCTCATTATGGTCTACTATCATTATTGCATCACTTCTGTAAGAAACTGCCACGATTCGCCTTCATGATGATATTCACACTTGTCACAGTGATTAATATTTGAATGTTCCTGCGGTATCGGCATCTCCCAACAACTAATCTTTCTCAACATCGGCGATCGAAGGTTCTAGCAACTATCTCATCGGAGCTTAATATTGGAATGATGCCACAGTTTCAGTGCTTTAAACCATTAGCTTCATGATCAGCGATCGAAGGCTCTAGAAACTATCTCATTGGAACTTTATACCGGAATGCTGCCGCAGTTTCGGTGCTTTAAACCATAAGCTTCGCGATCGGCGACCGGAGGCTCTAGCAACTATCTCATCGGAGCTTTATACGAGAATGCTGCCGCAGTTTTGGCAACATAGAGAATTAAATATTCGAAACTTTGAATGATGGTTTTTTAACTTGCACAAGTTTCTTGTAGCTCCTGTGTGCATTTATTTTTGGCTTGCGCTACAAGAAAATTCAAGTTAATGATTTTCAAAAATTAATCTCATGATATAGGTTTAAACTTGATTTAGGGACCCTAATCAAACTTTAATTTTATTTTTTAGACCTTTTAATCCATATAAGCCTTCTATCAACCCTCTAACTATGAAATCAAACCAAAATTTTCAAAAAACAAGGCTAAGAAAACAAATAACATGAAGATTAAAGGAAAAACAATTCGAACTATCCTAGGCAACAAAATTTTCTAAGAGTAATGCATAAAACCAAGTTTCAAAAAATATTAAAAGATGAAAAACAAAAACATGCCCTAACACATTGAAATAGCCTCAAATGAATGGAATCATCATGCAAGGAATTGGAAGAGCACCAAAGGTGGAAAGTGGTGACATGCTCACCAGGATCTTCACCAGCCTTACCTTTAAACTTGGGAATGTCTGAAGGAAGTTTTTTAGGGACATCCGACCATGCTAGGTTATGAGACACAGGATTGTTCATCAATCTCGACAAATCAGGTAAGTTCAAAGTTGCAAGGAAAGGAAGCCTAGGTTGAGCCGGTCGATTCCACGCTCCTTGGTAGTTTTAATTTGTGTAAGGTTGATGGATATAAAAACCATGGCCTTGGGCATAATAACATCCTCCCATTTGACCCATGTAGGGTTTCATGGAAGTATTATGATGTGGGGTGCTACAAAGCCATAATTGGAAGAGTAAGCAAGTTGTTGATAGTCGTACCCATATGGTTGATAATTTTTTCCATAGTGCAGTCCATACAAATGTCCATGAGAAGCTCCATAAGGTGTTCCATGGGATGTACCATGAGAATGTCCATAGTTAAGGGTATGGGAAGATCTAGAAGCTGGAACATGAGATGATCTAGAAATAGGTACATGACCTATTGACACAACAGGAGGTACTTAACCCTGAGATACTACCCTGCGAGCAGTCGCAGAATGAACATGGCCAGTAGCAACATTCAGGCCTCAAGGCCCACGTGAACTAGGGGGAGGATGAGTCGCTAAAAACACATTCGAAGGAACGTGGTTTGAGGATGAAGGGACATGCAAAGGAATGTAAGTGGTGTTCCCAATGTTCACTCATCTCGGTTCTAGTATCTACATAGGATTGCTAACACTAGGTCTACGATGAACATGTGAAGTTGCCTCCACCATAGGGATGGAGGGTGAAATGTGACTAGTTCCCCCAAATCTCTCCACATGGAAAGGGATGGGAGTGCCCCTAGGCATAGTGTTAGGACCAACTTCTGACTCAACACAATGTGCTGAATCGAGTGTAGGGATATCAAACATGTCATATCTAACGTGACTAGTGCTTATGGATTCATGGTGAGTCTCATCGCTCGGAAACCAATACCAATGACCTATGAATGAGGGATCATAACCAGATCATGAAGGTTTTTCTTGTGAAGCATCATATGTGCTAATAGGATCTTCCTCCCCAACCTCGTGAGGTGGAGAAGACATCTATAGAATCTCATCCTCATGATCTCCCATGGTGTGTGACTCAAAGTGAGAAGTAGTTCGCTCGGACTGTCTAGTTCTCTCTCCCAAAGGAGGAGGATACGTGGAAGGTGGAATCCTTGCTAAATGATGAGAATGGTGGGGTGCCACACCTGAATCCACAATGACTCAAAAAATAAAAATACTCAATCTAATTACGCAAACCCTAGGCAAACTAGCATGCATAGAGCATACACTTATAAAATGTAAAGCCAAATCGCAAGCAAACAAGGGTAGGATATGTGAGCTCCTTAATAAAGCAGGTATATCTCACCTAGGAGAGGCTTGAGACTCCCATACACAATGAGCAGAGGTTCGTAACCAATTATAGTGGCCCTCAGCTTCAACGCATATAGCGACTGTGTTGTCCGACCCTTACCTGGCCAAGACACCTGCACAATAACCTTTGTAAATACCCCCTCGAAAAACTAGGTAAGGAAACTAAGGTCACCTCAATATAATCAATGCTTAGGCAGATAGTCGCAAGTGGGATTGAATGTATGGGCAAGGTAGCAAAGCCTGAAACTCTCGAAAGATCCCCCCAGATACAAATACAATCCTGGAAATATCTCTGGTGCTACTCAATTACAACCAGGGGTCATCCCAATCATAACCACTCACACTGCATCATTCTTAACTCCCTTGTAAGAGGAGGATCCTGAGAACACTAATTATATAAAGGATTTCACACTCTCACTTAGAGAGACATCTAATTGTTTTGTTTAGTGGTCTTGGAGAATCGACTCAGAATGAACTATTCCAAGACCCTAAAACCTAATCTTGTTGGTGCACCCTAAAAAAGAAAAGAGTGTAATTCATTTTATTATTCATTGATTTTAATTGGATTTATTACTCAGAGGGTAAATGGTCTTGCAACTAATGATGTTATGATGCAACAAGAAGTAAAATGCACACCTAACAATCAATGCAAATGCATTGTGTCGAATGAAAAATAGGTATGCTACTACGTGAAGCGCAAAATTTTTCCTTCAAATGTATATGCAATAATTTCCTATATGAAAATTTGACTAATATTCACCAAGCAAACTTAATGCAAGTACCATGCTAAATTCAAAATGCAAATAATTCATAACAATGCAAAAAAGCAAAATGTTTTTGTATTTTTGAATTAAATGAGATAAAAAGCAAAAGTATGACTCTACAAACCTCAGACTCTACAAGCACTCACAAATAGCATCCAATCAAAGCACCAAGGTAAAGAGACCTAATGCACTAATCCCAAAACAAAAAATAGAAAATAAAATTACAAGAACATTTTTCAAAAATCAAATCAAAAGAGTCTCTGATTAGAAACAGAGGGGAGATACAGACTCTAGAAGCAACAAAGAAGACTCAGCAATCACCCAAACTCACCCAGCAACACTTAATCTTCCCAAAAAAATAAAAAATTAGGGCATACGCAACTTTTCTCAGTAAGCCTACATACATACATGATTTTTCCAGGAAAACCTACGTGTATACGCGACTATGAAAGCAAAACCCGTGTGTATATGCGAATGTGAAAGCAAAACCCACGTATAGGAAGAAAAATATAGAAAAATAAGGTAAATGGACAAACTGAGACAAAATTTGCTTCTCCAGGATACTACTGGGTAATCATTCCCCCAGACCCAACACAGAAACAAAAAAATCAGAGCAATAAAAGCACATTGTATGCCGGAAACCCCCAAATAAAAACAACAAGGAACCTCCCCAGTATGGTCACCAATTCTGTTACGGAGAAAACTTCCTATGGCTTGGGGTGTACCACAATAGATAGAGAAACCACAGAAATCAATCCCTTCCCCATATGCAAGAGAAATACAACATCTAACACTAAAGGATAACGAAACATACCTTATTCCAGATGGCTGTAGTAGATCCATGTTGATATTTTTCCAATCCTGCTTGCGTTAGTAATTTACTCTCAACAACAGTAAACAAGGAAATCATGCTATATAATATAGTGTTAGGCCTACTCTATCATATATAATAAATGATACACAAGCAATTAAACACATCCATGGATTCAATATTCATTTAAATGCACATCATTGGATAGGAAAAGATATTTCTATTAAGTAAATTAGAGATAACAGAAATGACAACCTCTGTCGGCACGTCTGCGATCCAGAGAAACTGAGTCCTCCACCTGGGCCTCCACCACCTCAATCCTCCATCTCTCAATAGAAAGATCACAAGCAAAGGCAAGATTGGGAAGAACACAAAGTGCTCCAAGGGACAAAGGGATGCAGAATCAATTATAAGCAAGCTATGGCAACAATGGACAACAGTTTTCTTTCTCTTCAATGTATACAAAGGGTTCCTTATATAGTGCTTCAAGGGGGTAATGGAAGGTCAAATCTGAGTGATCTTGAGGCATATGGAAGGCCAAGAGATAAGTGATTCAGATCCACATCAAGGAAAACTCCAAAAACATTTGTCCTTTTGCACACATCCCGATGTACACGGGTTTAGGGGTAATATCCACGTATATATGCGAGAAAGGGATTAAAAGTCGCATATAGCAAATAATGAGTGTTTTTATGGATGATCTTGGAAACATCAAAGGTACAAAAATAGTCCATGGGGTCCAAAGAATCTGTAGAGGGACAAGGAAGGCCATAAATGTGTGATCAAACATGTGTGGTAAAATCAATTGTAACACTTCTTGTACTCATAAACCTTTCCATAAGCTCTACATTTCAGGGCTTTATGACCAAAATTATTACAGGAGTAACTATGACCCAAAAATATTTGTTGATATCTATCTGTCATTGGTCTTTTATACACCTCATTAGTTCTATTTTTGTCATGAGAGGATGAGATATATTTCTAAATCTCTTCCCTTTTAACATGACTCTTTAGTGCATCATAGATTCTTTCATTTCCGCCTTAGTTTGTGACAGATGAATATTCTGGCTCATTTACTTTATCATATCCTAGACCAGTTTTATCATTTGATGGCCTTTGGCTACTTAAGATATCATCAAAGATCCTTGAGCTGTTCTCAAACTTTGATTGGATATATTTTTCATCAACCCCTTTTCTAAGTTGAATAATCTCTTTTTCAAGTTTTTCAGAATCTTGGATTCTCTCCCTGAGGAGAACTACTAGATCCTCTTCTGTCTTCTTGGCCTGTTGAAGCTGGTTCTTCAAGTCCATAACAATTTGATTTGTTTCTTCTTGGTACTTTGACAGTTTCTCTTTCAAAACTTTTTTTCTTTTCCTACACTTTTGAATTTCATCAACAACAGCCATGTACTGATCTTCCATGTCCACTTCTGATTCCTCATATGAATTTGTTGTTCCTATAAATAGGATTTCTACATCTTCACTTTCATCGTCACTATCTTCTTTGGAATAGAAGTTATTCTTCTTTTTCTTAAACTTATGCTTACCCATGATCTTATCCTTATGACAACAATATTCTTCATGATCAATCTCCTCTTATTTTGGGTAAGTGTTAGCAGGAATATTTCACCTTCTGCGGACGGCAAGGTGTTCCTCTGGTCTGAATGGTTCAGATCTAGAAAAAATGAACGACAAAGGTTGAACACCCTCCCTGGACACCGTAGATACCTGGAATGTAATGCTTTGATAGTAAAATTGTGTACCTATAATCAAATTAAACATGCAAACACATCAAAGCTACCAGAATATAACCTACTAATCCATGTTAGTGACCAAGGAATCCAACAACATTTACATGTGAAATAAAAAAACAACAGTAAAGTGGGATGGAAATCAGCTTTGAATTAAGATTAAATGGAGAAGTTTAAAACCAATCAAGCCTTAGTGTTGACATGCATCTCCATGAAACCAAACACTTTCATCCCCATAAGCTCTAACTTTCTCTCTATGCTCTCAAATGGCTTGGGCCAAGTGATCAATCCAACAGCATAACAATACCTTAAGATTTCTCACCTCAACCATGGATATGAGCTTGTATTTATAAGGCTCAATGGATAGGGATGGTTGAGAGATTTGTGGATGAGGTGGCTTCTAAGATCCTAGGATGGGGGATCTCAAGCTCAACTGACCCACAATGATAGGGATAAGGGAGGACATGAGGCTCATCATCTAGAAACCTGGAGAAACCTCTCTTTTTCCCATTTTACCCAGGGTACCGCATCTCTCCTTCTATGACAGAGCGGTTCAGGTAAGAAACACTTATGGACTAAGGGCCATAAGTGGTGGCACCACTTATGGATAACAAGGGATAGGTGGTGCGAGCAAGGTATCACTCTTGGACAAAGGGGAAAGTGCGGTGCTGAGCAATTTTGTGAAATATTGACAAAATGGTATGAGTTTCCACTCCAAGTGCTGAGATTCAGGGCAAGTAGGTATGTCAAAGGTCTTATCACATGATGGTGATAGGATTTTGGTATAATAGGATGCCCCCCAAAGCATGAGTCTTAGAGGGATATGATAAATGAGATCTTTGAGAGAACAAGTCACCGCTACGAGGTGAAAATGTCAGCTCAATCGGAGCATGTTGTCAAGTAGGAATCTATAGTACATCAGTATTTTGACTCATAGACATAAGTAACCAACTCATGGTTGTAGACCAATACAAGGCATATCCATGGGAGGAATAAACAAGCATGGCTACTAGAATACATCGTAGATCCATGTGATAGAGGACTCAAACTTGGACATAGCTACCAGACATACAATGTAGATCTATGTCATACAGACACAAATTTGAGCATAGCCATGACCATACAAATGTGGATCCATGCTAGATATACAAAACTCCATCGCAACCTAGGGAAAGCAATGAGTGCTTTAAACAAATACCCAGGGTCTTCGTCTCGTCTTCCACAAAGTATGATTCTATCCATGTGATTACAATGACCTAAAGTTGAACATGGTATAAACCACTTGATTACTGGCCAATGATGTGAACCATTAACAAGTGTGAGGGAGATCACCATTAATTTCAATTATTCCCAAGGTACCCTAGTACAATCTACTGAGTGTGAATAGATGTCTTTATGTTGAACGCCCAGTTGATTCTATCGATCAAAGGTCAATGATGTGAACCTATTTCAAGAGCGACAGAATCTGTCATTAAGGCATACAGATATCAAGGTACTAAATATTGTTTCTGAGACTATTTCCTGGATGATGAGCTGATGTCGATGGGAAAAGTCTCGTCAAAGGAGGGCCATGATGAGTCCCACATCAATGACACGAAACTTGGAACATAGTTCTGGAATGATGTGAATATAGTAACCATAAGACTGACACAAAGACTGTGTAGACTGCAGAGGTGAAACTTCTTCAAATCCCCTTTGAACATTGGGCGGCATGATAAAAAGACTTGGCAGCATGACTAAATGAGACAGACACACAATGCAACAATGGACAATGCATTATTTTGAAAGACTCAAAGGATTGACATGACTCATGAAAGTGGATTGTCACGGAGATGAGCTGAATACCCAATTGACTAACATGATGTGCATACAAGTGCCATGTTTAAAGGTAATGACAAACAACTGCCATTTATTTGCAAAATGATTCCCTTCCCATTTCCCCCATCATGATCGATGAATGCCTCTTTTTAGTTTCATGAGTTCAAAGAAGGTAACAGACACTCGATATAGCTTGTCGGAAGACAAGTCCAGACTCATATGTTTTACAAACCTGAGAGAGGAGGGGTTTGTTCCCAAAACGGGTCTCTCAATGTTTAATTTAACAAGTCCAATGAAAGAAAACTTGGTATCGTTCATGTTTAGAGAGTCTGAATGAATACGGAAGAAGACTCCAAAGGGGTCCTTTTTCATATGATTTAGTCTCTAAGGCCCGAAAAAGTGTAAAATCATACCTTAGAAAACTTTTCCCTTCATGATTGGCTGGAGTGTTCCTTTTTCGTAAATAGTCCCATCCGAACCAAAAAAGAGATAACCTACTGTCAAATGGATGACTCTTCAAATACTTTAACGAGCGTGAAGAAGACAAGATCGCTTGATAATATTTTTGTATTTAGGGAGCCTAAAAAGAGTTTAAAGAGGACTCCATGAGGTTTCTTTACACAATGTCACTTTTTACGAGCCTAGAAAGAATTGAAAATGGACTCGACGATATTTTCGTTGTTAAGGAGCCTGAAAAGGAGGTGAAAAGTGTTAGTTTTTCAACATTAAGCTAGAATTATTAGGATCTTTCACTGAGAGAATAATAAGTACAGCAATCAAACACAAGAGACAATGAACACAGTGTTTTTCCTCGAGGAAAGCATAAAGTAGAAAACCCCACAACTTCCTCAGAGATAGAATCAGCACCAAAACAGTACAAGCCCCAAAATAGTAAGTGATCTCCCAATAGCAGTAATCTTCTTCTTGTCTAGCCCCAGTGTCTTCTCCTTCCTCAACTATGCACTACACTTGAGTGTGGATGACTTGTGTGATAAATAGAGACTCCAGTTCTGTATTTATACTAATCCTGACATGACTAAAACCCTACCAGAGACGACCTCTACTAGGAGAGTCTAATAACCCTAGTGTCCCGAAACTGTGGGGACTTTAACCCTTAGACATTTGGAGGGTTACCCACTATGACTTGACATGACTTGTTTACATAATTGATCCTCCAAATTGGAACATCATGGCATGAATATATGACTCAATTACATTATAGATATATCTCAAAATAAACATCAGGTTACAATACATAAGATACATAGATGAATACATTCTGAAGTTACAAATACATCAACACTCCCTCTTAACTAGGAAGGTATTCTTTCGACACAATTTTCAACACTGGTCTTCTTCTCTGCATCAACTGGATCATCTCGTCATCTGCATCTCAAGTCCTCTGAGCCTTCAAGTCATCTTCATTTTCAAGTCATCATGAATCTTTGAATCTGGATCATCTCTCGATCTGGATCATCATGGGACATCATCACTAGATCTGGATCATCACTTGATATGGATCATCACTCGTCATCATCACTAGATCTAGATCATCACTCGATCTGGATCATCATCACTGGACATCATCACTGGATCTGTATCGTCACTAGATCTGGATCATCACCGGATCTAGATCATCACTGTTGGATCATCATCACTAGATCTGGATCATCACTCGATCTGGATCATCATCACTGGATATGGATCATAACTCGATTTGGATCATCACTGGTGCTATCTCATGATTCTTCTCATCATAGGAAGTTCTATAGAGCCATCCCTTTTTCATGTTGGTTGTAGGCCTAGCCATCATGTAGGTCTTCACCCAACACTTACATCTAACCTACTCGTCAGAAAGGCACGCCCAGCACTCACATCTGATCATGTAACAACCAATCCTATAATCATATCAGAAAGGCCCAACACTCACATCCACCAGCATGATAGGACACAAACTACTATCATCTGTGAAATGGATATGCACTCACATCCATCAACATGATAGGACACAAACTACTATCATCTGTGGAAAGGCACTGCACTTACATCCACCAGCATGATAGGACACAAACTACTATCATCTGTGGAAAGGCATTGCATTCACATCCACCAGCATGGTAGGACACACCTACTACCATCTATGGAAAGGCACAGCACTCACATTTGATCATGTGGAAACACATCCCTCAGTCACATTATAATGGCTCTCAGTCCTAGATTGAGGATCCCTAGTACCTCACCAGGTATCTCCATTCAAAGAATGGCGGTAGCCCTTATATCTGACACTAAGGTGGAATGGCTTAGCACTCATATATTACATGGGAGGAACCTAATCCTTTAGCCATGATAGAATGGATTCAGCCCTTATATCTGATCAACTGGGAACACATCCCTCTTTCACATCAAAATGACCATGCACTCATATCTAATCATGTGAGAACACATCTCATGGTCATTTCAGAACGGCCCTCGATCCTAAAACTGAGTTTTCCTGGTACCTCACCAAGAAGCTCCATTCCAAAAATGGTAGTATCCCTTATATCTAATCATGTAGGAACACATCCTACAGTCATATCAGAATGGCTTAGCACTCATATCTGTCATGGAAGGAACTAGTCCTCTCACCATGATAGAATGGATCAGCCCTTACATCTAACCTGCTCGTTAGAATGGCTATGGATCTCAGCACTCATATCTGTCATGGAAGGAACCAATCCTCTCACCGTTATAGAATGGCTTAGCCCTTACATCTGACCATGGAAGGAACCAATCCTCTCACCATGTTAGAATGGCTATGGGACTCATCACTTTCCCTTGGAGGAAATCTAAATATGGAGAACACCAAGATTCTCCCTGAAGTACTCAAACTTCACTCTAGCCAATGGCTTCGTCAATACATCAGCTATCTGTTCCTCCATCACAACATACTGGAGCTTCACTGCTCCCTTCTGCACCATATCCCTGATATAGTGATACTTGATCTCGATATGCTTTGACTTGCCATGGAACACTGGATTCTCTGACAACTTCATGCAACTCTGGTTGTCACAATGTATACAAGTAGCATCCAACTGGAGATCAAATATATCAGATAGTAGCTTCTGTAGCCACACTACCTCACAACTAGCTGAACAAGCTGCGACATACTCTGCTTCAGCTGTACTCAGTGCCACAAAGGATTGCTTCCTACTAAACCAAGAGATCACATCTGATTCCATACTGAAGCAACACCCTGAAGTGCTCTTCCTATCAATGGCACTACCTACCCAATTTGAATCAACATAACCCTCCAGGTTAATATTTTGATTCACATCATACTTGAGCCCATAGTCAACTGTACCCTTCAGGTACCTTAGAATACTCTTTGCAGCAATCAAGTAAACATGTCTCAGATCTGTCAAGAAATGGCTCAAGGTGTTCGTCAAGTACATCAAGGACCCAATCATCTGACGATACATCATAGCATCAACCATTTCTGATGAAGCATCACTCAATAGCTTCAGGTTCAAAGCCATAGGTGTGGCCATAGTCTTGCATTCCATCATCCCAAACCTCTTCAGGATCTCTACTGCATACTTCCCTTGTCCAAGGAAGATTCCATTCGTACTCTGCCACACCTCCATACCTAGAAAGTAATGCATCATACCCAAGTCCTTCATCTCGAACTCAACAACAAGATTTCTCTTTGTATCAACAATCAACCCATCTATACCTGTCACAAATAGATCATCTACATATAGTAGGAGCATCATTGGGTTACCATCTTCAACCTTGTAGTAAAGTTTGGAATCTTCTTTACTCTTGGTAAGGCCCAAACTGGATAGAAAGCTATCAATTATGTCGTACCAGGTCCTTTGTGCTTGTTTCAAACTATACAGGGCTTTCTTCAATATGCATACATGAGACTCTCTGTCATGTGTCTCAAAACTAAGTGGTTGTTCTACATACACTTCCTCTTCCACTACACCATTCAAGAAAGCAATCTTGACATCCATCTAGTGTATCTTCCATTTCATCACTATAGCCAGAGAAAGTACTGATCTGATGGAAGTGTATCTAGCTATAGGTGCAAAGGTTTCTTCATAGTCTATTCCTTCTTTCTGAGAGAAACCCCGAGCCACAAATATTTCTTTATACTTTTCAATGCTACCATCTGCAGCATGCTTGATATTATAGATCCATTTGGAAGTTACAACTAACTTCCCTATTGGTCTTGGGACAACATCCCAAACATCATTCTTCATGATTGATTGATATTTTTTTATCATAGCATCCTTCCATTCTTTTCGCTCTGTTGCTTCTTCATAACTGGAAGGTTCTTTATCAAATAAATCACATAGTAAAGCTACATATCCGGAGCAAGATTTGGTCCTCTTTCTTTCTCTATGATTCTCTTCTAGAGCCCCATATATTTCCACACCTTGGATAAGTTCTCGTACCCAAGTAGGTTTCCTCTTATGAGGATTATTCTCCAGATGTGGATCTACAAGTCTTTGTGGTTCTTCAAATTCTCGATCTTCTTCTTGAGCTTCTTCATTCATGGTTGTATCATGAATTCTGGGTGCTTCTACTTCTGCTTCTTCAGGTTCTTCAGCAGGTATCTTTCTGGATTTGTTGTAAGCTGTGTCTTCATCAAATGTCACATCCCTACTGATGTCAATCTTCTTGAATCCTAGTAAATAGATTCTGTAAGCCTTCAAGCTTTCAGAGTATCCCACAAATATTCCCTTCTTTCCTAAAGGATCTAATTTTGTTCTCTTCTCTTTTGGAATGTGTATGTACACAGGATAGCCGAATATTCTGAGATGGCTAACTTCTGGTTTCTTTCCAGAGAAGACTTCTTCAGGAGTCTTGTTCTTGAGTACTCTATGTGGAGCATGGTTCTATACATACACCGTTGTTCTGGTAGCTTCAGCCCAAAGATGCATAGGAAGATCTTGATCATGAAGCATTTCTCTTGTAGCTTCCATGATGGTTCTATTCTTCCATTCCGCAATCCCATTCTGTTGTGGATTGTAAGGAGTGAACAACTCCCTCTTAATCCCCGAGTCTTTGCATAGCCTCTTAAATTCATTTGAAGTGAGTTCTCCACCATTGTCTGATCGAAAAGTCTTGATATTCTTTTCAGTATGGTTCTCAATCAAGGCTTTGAATTCCTTGAACTTGTTGAATACTTCGTATTTGTTCTTCATGAAGTAAACCCATGTCTTCCTAGAAAAATCATCAATAAAAGAAACATAGTATGCATACCTGCTTAGTGAGTTTGATGACATCGGAATGCATACATCGGAGTGGATGATTTCTAGTATGCCTTTGGATTTGCTTTCGCTGCTGGGAAATGTCTTCTTTGTGTTCTTTCCCTTCGCACATCCTTTGTAGACATGTTTTGCTTGGATTTCTGGAAGACCTTCAACAGCTTTGCTTGCAATAGGTAGTGCTCTATAATGCACATGTGCAAGTCTTCTATGTCAAAGTTCACTTGGCTCTACTATATCATGGACCATTTCTTGTTCTGGATGGCCCTTTAATTTGTACAATCCTCCTTCTTGTTCTCCAATTTCTGCCACATCATCGATAGTCTTTCTTCTAGGCCACATAATGACTTGACCATCTATGAATGCAATCCACATTTCTTTTGCATCCAATGCTGATATGGAGAGAAAGTTCTTCTTGAGTCCTGGCACAAACAATACTTCTTTCATTGTTAGATACTTACCAGAGTCTAGTTTATATGAAGATTCCCCACTACCTTTTATTGGATATTGGTATTCATCTCCTAGCTTCACGTTGTGAGGTGAGTCATGTTCTGATAGTCTTACAAAGGATTCCTTGAATCCAGTCATATGTTTGGAAGCCCCACTATCTATAAGCCAATCATCACTTCCATGATTAATGTTACCTATGAGAGTGGAAATCAAAACATATTCATCCTCACTTGAAGAATCTTCACTTTCATATCTGGATCTCTTCCTGGCTGGTTCATCATCCTCTGCAGCATGAGCATGATGTCTTGTTTTGTTCCCCTTCCTTTTATGGGAGTGAACTTTGTTCTTAGGATAGTCTTTTGCATGGTGTCCCTTTTCATCACATGTATAAGATCTCACTCTAGATAGATCCTTTCTATTGTTATCCTTAGAATGACATTTCTTACCTTTGGAGTAATGAGGACTTCTTCTTCCCTTCTTGCAGTGAAATGTGAGGGCTTGATCTTCACTTCCCATCTTCTCTTCTTGGGCTGCTATCCAAGATTCTTCTTGAGAGAATTCTTCCCATAGTCTACTAAACTTGACTAAATTCTTTCTTGCACAGATTCCTTGGATGAAATAATCCCATGACCTAGGGAGGCCATTCAGAGTAGTCATTACAATCTCTGCATTTTCCACTTCTTCATCAACAGCTTCTAATTGTTCCTTGATCTGGGAAACCCTTGTGAAGTAGGACTAGATAGTCTCTGCATTCTGAATCTTCACATTCTTCAGTTGATTCCTCAGATTCATCTTCCATT
>LPNX011181061.1:0-136280 GCA_001517045.1 Pseudotsuga menziesii | reverse complement strand
GGGGGGGGGGGGGGGGGGGGGGGGGGGGGGGGGGGGGGGGGGGGAACTTACTGGGGTAGACTGACCTGCGATAGGAGTACTGGTACTAGGGTTACTTTTAGTCTACGATGAATTCTCAGGGATAACAGATCGACACTGCGGGGTTACCGAGGGGTTTCCAACAGAAGGGATTTCTTCGAGCTCTGAGGCTGCTGGACTGAAAGGGGTAGAATCGGTATCCGGACCTAGGGTAGATGACTCAAAAGTTCTCTTGTACCTTTTTCCACTTCACAGTAAACCACTTTGCTCATCGAAGGTGCGTTCACTTGCAAACATAGGTTAGTAATACACAATCTAATAGTTTGATTCAAGAAGCAATATTCCTTTTTCAGCTAATAGCATCTTAATCCTCAAACTAAATGAATTTAAAATCTTACCCCTTGGTCCTTTGAAGAAATGTCACTCCGCTTCACTAAAGGAAGTACTCGTGTCAATAGCGAACTCCGTCACAAATGCCTCAAGGGTTCACGTCGTCCAGAAATCAACAGTGCGAGAGATCCCGTTGTTTACTCTTTTCAACAAGTTGATTCTTGCAGGGGTCCAAGCAGGAAACTGACCTCCACGGAAGTTCGTCCTTCGCTCGGCCAACCTGGATACCCACTGGTGCAACTCTATGTGGATACTATCAAATAAAATTTCATAAACATCACAAAAAACATACCTTTGTAAAAATTCGCTTGCGCTACGACGCGGATCTTTGTTCTCTTGCTCAGCAAATTTCAGATAAGTCTCGTCCAGCCAATAGCCGATTTCTTTTACAGAGGGTCTCCAGAACATAGCCCTCGAGGTACGATGTAAACCCATCTTGCGCAGATACCGAGTTCAACCGGAAACAGAACCACTTTGTTGGGCTATAGGGAAGACCCGGGTTTTATACCTTTAACTTCGCACCAACAAAAGACCCACAGTGTTGGCCCTTTCGGCAACAACCTGCGCGCAGGTTGCAATCTCACCCGAAATAGCTATGGGGTGCCGCAGAATCAGGTTTCTGCAAGTAGAGAGGGATATTACTGTACCTTAGCCTTTAATAAACTTATTAATCAATAATTACATAGCTTTACCATTCACTCATATACAACTTCGCAGATAGATAAACAACCGTGACTTGCTTAACCCACTACAAGGAATTCACAGCGAAGCTTATTATTAGCAGTGATCTAATTTATCAAATGTATACAGTTATTAATGCATAAAAGATAACAGAAAGAGAAACAACACAAGAAACCACAACACCAAATATAACATGGTTCACCCCCAGTGTAGGGGTTACGGCCACAGAACTGCGTTTTATTCAACTTTTCTACAAAATCATAGTTCTGATCTGTGCACTCAGCTGCAGATCTCTTCAGTCCTCAAAGCCGTGCACACAGCAGCAGGCCTCTACGCACACAGCTACAGAGGTCGTCCACGCACTCAGCTGGGACTTATCCTTCTCTTACAAAATAGCCTTAGCTTCGCCTTAACTTTCTTACATTCAAAAACCTAACCTCACTTCTTTACACAAATGCATATTTATACAGTGCACTATTACAAAACCATGGTCTTAAACCATGGGTATCCCAAACCCTAAACCCTGGACTTAAACCATGGGTTTATTACAACATAAGTCTTTGACTCAACCCCAACGCCCCTAAGACTATTTTGAGCTGTAATTCCGCTTACAAGCTTTCACCAAAACCGCGGAGTTACCAAACTCTAGGGTCGTTAACACTGGAGTCCCAACAAGTTCTATCCAACTAAATGCTCTAAAATTTGTCCCTAACTTTGATTTTGGGGAGGAGATCAATCCAGGCCTAAGCTCACTAAAAAATTCCTCTTCTTTGAAAAGCCCTAATTTCCGGCAGTAGTGACAGGTCCAAAACTAAAGAACCTCAGAAATGGATTCTGCTTCGACAGAAAGATGCGCCCTAAGGAGGAGAGTTATTCCACCTTACTTTTGCTGAAAATATATGGAGGAAGATCCATAAACTAGGAATCCCTAGTTCCTGTAGTTTCACAGTGTCTTGTTCTCAGGTTAGCTCTGATACCATGTTAGTTTTTCAACATTAAGCTAGCATTATTAGGATATTTAACTGAGAGAATAACAAGTACAACAATCAAACACAAGATACAATGAACACAGTGTTTTTCCTCAGGGAAACCATAAAGGAGAAAACCCTGCAACTTCCTCAAAGATAGAATCAGCACCAAAACAGTAAAAGCCCCAAAACAGTAAGTGATCTCCCAACAGCAGTAGTCTTCTTCTTGTCTAGCCCCAGTGTCTTTTCCTTCCTCAAATATGCGCTACACTTGAGTGTGGATGACTTGTGTGATAAATAGAGACTCTAGTTCTCTATTTATACTAATCCTGACATGACTTAAACCCTACCAGGGCCGACCTCTACTAGGATAGTCTAATAACCCTAGTACCCCAAAACTGCGGGGACTTTAACCCTTAGACAATCGGAGGGTTACCCACTATGACTTAACATGACTTGTTTACATAATTGATCCTCCTGATCGGAACATTGGGGCATGAAAATATGACTCAATTACATTATAGATATATCCCGGAATAAACATCGGGTTACAATACATAAGATACATAGATGAATACATTCCAAAGTTACAAATACATCAACAAAAAGAAGACTCCATGACGTTTCTTTACACAATGTCAATTTTTTACGAGCCTGGAAAGAGACTGAAATGGACTCGAACCTTTGATACTAGGTTTAAAGAGCATGACCAAAGTGTCGTAATAAATGCTCATCAACCTTTTCCGTTTTATGAAAGTGCGAAAAATCCATAAACAAACTTCCAAAGATTTTTGCTATGGTTCTCCTATCTTGCAATCGACTCAGAAATGAGTGTTAAATGCATTCATAACTAGCATTAAGGGATTACGACAGATAAATTTCAAAATAAAAAGTAACTTTAAGTCAAAATTATAGCATGTCGGACCCAAAAATGCCTATATAAGTCATGTAAATAGTAAAAAAATCAAATCATTTCACTATTTACCCATAGTGGAGAACATTTGGAGCACTTTCTTAGTCAGATCTTCAGGAGTTGATATTGGGAGTTTCCACCATCCGTTTTGAGCATCGTCAGCTGCAGGATGACAGCTAACACCCTACTCTTTCATTTCATAGTGTTTATTTTGAGTTTTGATGGGGTTTTGGGCTTGTATGGCAAGCCCTAAAACCTTAAAACCGAGCATTGCACATACCCCTTACAGGATATGTGGTACCTCCCAAGAACTGCGCCTAGAACATAGTTGATAGGCAGTTCCACCACCTGTCTCCAATGGTGCACAGGCGGTGCCACCACCTGTCTCCAACGGTGCACAGGCAGTGCCGGCCATGGAGATTTTAAACTAATAGCATGAGCAATAATAAGTCATTATTTTGATTTTTAATGATTAGGGATGATTCTAATGCATGCTATGATTTTTTTTGGCAGGTCTTGGCTGCTCAAAACATGGTGATATAGAAAGAAAGAACACATGATGATGATGATGCTTTTGCTGAGAGAAATATGCGTTGCATAGCCGCATTATGGGACTGTGGGATCCTGAAGTTCTTTTGGACCCCAAGAATGGTGTCACACGAGTGGTTACTGGAGCACATACTATGGATGTGGAATCCAGAGCAGCAGTACTTCAAGGTGGGGTACCATATTCTTACAGTGGAAGTAGAGGACATCTACTTCTTGACCAGTCTCTCGAGATGGGGTGCCCCCATATCACTAACAGGTTCCCGTGGAGGGGATATTACCACTCGAGAGCTGATAAATCATCACTGCACTCCAGGGATGAGCATATTGGAGAAGAAAATCCCCATCAGAGTAGTGACGGATGGGCCCCTATGGACCGTCTTATTTACAATGTAGAGGGTGGGCGGGAGTCAGTGTGTGCACCAGGTTTCTAGGGCACACATGCTGTATGCCATAGAGGCCATGGCACCCATGGTATTCAACTGGGTGGAAGCCATGCTTCCCATATTCAAAGATCAGTTGACTAAGTGTCGGTAGGGAGAGCTAAAGCAATTTGGATTTGGCTCCATTTTAGCCTGCTTCTTCTTCGAGCAGGTACCATAGATGAGACCTCAGGTAGTCTTCTAGATTCTGAGAGCGCAGGACCCCTGTATGTTGAGGTGGGTCCAGGTCATGGCTCGTACAGGAGCGGGTGGGGGAAGGGTGAAGTTCAGTGACCCATTCTTCAGATGGCTCCAAGATCAAATCCTCATTGTTAAAGATTATGCTTACGCAGGTATGGACTTCACCGGAGATCCTGACCTACCACTTCCACCTAGAGGACAGTGGGGAGACATCGGTAAGAAGCAAGAAACCCTAAAATGGATGAAATGTTTTTATGTTTTTTAATGTTTTATATTTTTAATGTTAAGTGACGAGACTTGTATATTCTCATGCAGATGTTGGAGCAATGCGACCTGGAGGAGCTTCTTCATTGGACAGGTGAGTAGGAGCCCGCTTTGTGCCACAGGGTGATGATATCACCAGGGAGTTAGAGGAAAAACTAGAGAGGTTTACCTTGGATATCCCAGATGCTGCCATTGATGACCTCCCGATGAGATATCAAATATCTACAATGGGAGTATCGGGTCAATTCAGTAGGCTTCTACGTAGAGTAGCTCGAGCAGTGATGTGCTACCACGAGCATCACTAGTGTATGAGATATGTACTGAAAGCTGATAGCTTTAGGATTTTGTATGATGATTTTTCCTGAAAGCCTATGTTCTTTAGATGAGGGCTCAAGACCTATTTTTTGTAAACTTTTTCGTATATATATATATAGACTTTTACCTGGTGTTTATATGTCTGAAATGGTCAATGTATTTTACATGAGTTTTATGTGTCTTTAAATGTTTATTTACAATGTACCATGTTTGATTTCAATGTCATGAATGGGCAATATTCCAATCCAGGATGTAATTAGCTAACGAGCCAGCAACTACATTATGTTCTCTAGGGATATGCCTATAAGTGATGGTTTCAAATGACCTCTCCAATAAACGTACTCTCTAGAAGAGATGAAGAAGCACAGGGTTTCTAATGGTGTAAATATAGTTTAAATGGAAAACCATGAGTTGTGAGTCCATCAAGACTACTAGATCATGAACATCCTGGGAGGAAGCTTCAGTCAAAATATTGATGACTGCTTCATACTCGATAATGTTATTAGTAGCAGGACCTATACAAACCACTCCTAAACTGACCAAATCTTCAGCTGGGGAATAGAGGACCCAAGCAGTCGAGGTGAGATTCAAGGTGTGGCGGCAAGCACCATCAGCGAAGCCGTAGAAAGCCATCTGCATGACCAAGACATGGTATAAATAGATGTGGACACTAAACTCAAAACCATCTTGAAAATACTAAAAGCACATTGAAAGCTAATCAATATTCATATATATAAGATAATATCCAAGAAAGACCTAGGCATAGTACCTTTTTAGGTACAACCCATTGCGAGGCTGCTCCAAAGGGATTCCATCATAATCAACAAGCTCGTAAGCTCCTTTCTCTAAAACCTTAGAAATGACGAAAGGTCTGTACCACATGGACTCAAACTTACCCTTCCCGAGTTTGTCATATCTCTGATCATAAGTCAAGACTAGGTCACCCTCATTAAAGACACGAGGTTGGATGGATTTATCATACTATGCCTTGACACATTTCTTATGTGCCTCATTAGCCAAGGAAGCATCTCTCTGAGTCTCGTCAAGGTTATTCAAGTATAAAAATCTTTCTTCCTCTGTGGAAGTATTTGGGAGAAGTTCGACGTCAAGTTGTAAAGATGGAATTTGACATTGGATGGATTTATCATCTCCAACCATCCGACGAAGCATAGTTTTCAAAACTTTGTTAATGGCCTCTACCTAACCATTAGCTTGTGGATAATATGGCATAGATTTTTCCTGGCGAAAAACTAACTTGGCACTCATTTAATCCATCTTTTGATTATGGAAATGAGATCTGTTATCAGTAATGATGGACTGTATGACTCCAAATCTAGATATGATATGATTGAATAGGAAGAGAGCAGCAGTCTTACCATCTTCTACATATGTACGCATGGCTGCAGCCTATTTTGTGAAATAATCAACGGCTACAATGATGTAACCATGCCCCCCGGCTGAGGTAGGATTACAATGCATGAAGTCAATCCCCCATTTGGTGAATGGGCCAATGGAAATCATGGGGTGTAGTGGAGCAGTTAGGGTGCACTTTTTAGGATAAAAGTGTTGACAAGGTGGGCATTTATTAACAGCCTCATGACAGTCTTTGAAGACAGAAGGCCAGAAATAGCCAGCGTGAAGGATTTTCTGGGCTGTAGCCATCCCAGATAAACGTCTGCCACATGCTCCAGAGTGGCAATCATTCATTCAACACATGTTCATCCTCCTCATGGGTTAGGCATCATCGAAGAATTGAGTCAATCCCATGTCTATACAAAGTACCATTTAGGATGAGATAATATTTCGTGTGGTGACGGATACGGCAGCGATCATCGCGAGATAAATGCAGCTGAAATAGTTGTGTTTGGAGATAAATAAGTAAATCTCCATACCAAGGGTCGGTAGTGCTAATCAGGAATAGCAATTCATCCAGAAATGAATCACTAGGCTTAGATTCCATCGAAGCATAGGGAAGATCACACATAAGCTCGGCAAAGACCAAGGATTTCTTTGATGTGGCTTTGGCAAATTCCAGATCAAACTCCTAAAGTATGACTATCCAGCAGGAGTACTTGCCCCCGAGCACCTGACGAGTCAAGATGTAATACATCGGGTTCTAGTCTGCCAATATAGTGGTAGTGCAGAGTAGAATGTAGTGATGAAACTTTTGTACAGCAATGACCGTGGCCAATGCTAACTTTTCCACACGTGAATAACGATTTTCAGAATCCATAAGATTCTTACTGGTGTAATAGATTGTGTGCTCCTAACCGTGGATATTTTCCTGCACTAAAACCATAGCGATAGTAGTAGCGGAGGAAGCAATATACAAGAGAAAGTCCTTTGAATAATTCGGGGGCTGTATCATGGGTGAATGAGTTAGAGCGTGCTTAATATTATCAAAGGTGCTTTGGGCCTGGTCATCCTAGAAGAATGGGGTGTTCTTCTTGAGGGGACGCATATAACTGTGCATTTTCTCTACGAAATTGCACACAAAACGGCGGAGGAATTTTTCCTTCCCTTGCAAACTTTAGAGTTCAAGGAGATTAGTTGGGGCTGGTAGATCTAAACTGGTGGCAATTTTCAAAGGATTGATCCGGATGCCATCTTTGGATACCACAAAACCTAGAAGACATCCCATCTCAATGAAAAAACACATTTATGTGGATTGAGCTGTATATTATAATGATGAAATCTTAGGAATATCTCTCTAAGATGACCAAGGTGGTCCTCCCATCGCTATGAATGAGCAGGAAGGTCATCAAGGTAGGGTTCAACAATATGTTTAATATCGTGAAACGCATAGGACATCGCATGCTGGAACATGGATCCATCATTTTTCAAGCCAAAAGGTAAATTCTTATATGCAAAGGTTCCCCATGGGAAAATGAATGCCGTCTTGTGCTGATTGGAGGGTAATATCTCAATTTGATTATAGCCAGAGAAGCCATCCATGAATGAAAAGATGACACTTCTAGCACAGTTGTCGATAATCTAATCGATGTGCGGAGTAGGGAAGTTTTCCTTAGGAAAATATTTATTCAAATCCCTAAAGTCGATACAGACTCTAATGGTGCCCTGCTTTTTATTGATAGGGACAACGTTTGATACCCATTCCGTCAGGGGTATAGGATAAATAAACCCATTTTTGAGAAGTTTCTCAATTTCAGCTTTAATAGCTATGGCCTTCCAAGGATGGACTTGCCTTAGTTTTTGCCTGACAGTTTTAGCTGTGGGATAAGTTTTAATCTCATGGAGCACAATGGATGGGTCAATCCCTGGCATATCTTCATAGGACCAGGAAAAAATATCATGGAATTCTTTGAAAAGTGCCTTATAGGCTTCAGATTCATCTATTAAGCAGTTCTTCCCAACATGAACATGCTCAATAGTATCAGGCTTGGCTGATATGTCAATCGGGTTCGTCTGAGTAATGTTGCAAATGTTTCTTTTAGAATTTGTATCTTGCAAAAATATGGGACTTTGGGGAACGTTGATAATATCAGTAGGAAACAAGGATGCAAAATCATGGCTAACCGAACTGGTGTTGGGGAGAAACATGGATCTATGATGGTGATCCTCCCAAATGGACTCATCCGTATTCATGATCTCCATAATGGACTCATCGGAAGGAAAAGTCATAGAGAGATAATCTAGAGTAGGAAGAGAAGGATCTAACTAGTACGGTAAATGGTAGGGATCCGAAGCCACTAAATGAATGTCATCAGTGTGATCATCGAAAAAGGTTTGAATGGTGTCATACATTACTTCGTGTGAACTCAATGAGGCGGACTCAACAACTGGTTTACCCTTAGGCTCACAATAAAATGAGGCAATCATATGGATTGACATGACATCCGTGCTAGGAGAAGTGGATGGAAAAACCCCCATAGGGGATGAATCCTTCAACATGCCTACCCCAATTGATTGGTAAGGAGGGGACTAGCCTAACATGGGGATGTTATTAGCCGAGGAGGTAGTAACATCTGATGTACAAAAATCAAGCTGGTCAATAGTGACGATTCTCCCTAGATGCGAAAATTGGCCTGTTCGAAATACTGTTGAGGCGACAACAGTCATGGCATAGAACCAATTTCTTTCTAAAAGGAGGTTGTAATCTAAGGGGGCATCTACCACTTCTACTTGAATGGAAACGGTTCCCCCCCCCCAGTGTTATACCAAAATCCTATCACCATCATGTGATAAGACATTTGACATACCTACTTGCCCTAAATCCCAGCTTCTGGAGTGGAAACTAAATGTTTTTTCATCAATCTTACATGAAAATTCCTAGCACCGCGCATACCCCTTTATCCAGGAGCGATACCCTTGTTTGCACCACCCATACTCTATTGCCCATAAGCAGTGCCACCGCTTATGGCCCTTAGTCCATAAGCGGTTATTACCAGAACTACTCTATCACTAAAAGAAATATGCGGTACCTTGGGTAAAAAGGGAAAAAGAGAAGCTTCTTGAGGCTTCTAGATGATAAGCCTCGAGATATCCCTTATCCCTACTGTAGTGGGTTAGTTGAGCTCGAGATCCCCCATCTTAGGATCTTGGAGGCCACCTCACCCACAAATCTCTCAACCTACCCTATCCATCTAGCCTTATAAATACAAGCTTTTGGCCATGGTTGAGGAAGGTATTGTTATGTTGTTGGATTGATCCTTGGCCCAAGATCATTTGGAAAGAGCATAGAGAGCTAGATTCGGAGCTTTTGGGGATGAGAATTTGGTTTCATGGAGATGCATGTCAACACTAAGGCTTGGTTGTAAACTTCTTCATATTTCATTAATGCAAGTTGATTTCTGTCCCACATATGTTGTTGTTGTTGTTGTGATTTCGCATATATGTTGCTAGATTCCTTAGTCACTAGCATAGATTAGTAGATCATATTCTGGTTGCTTTGAGTTTCGTGTTGAGCTTGATTGCAGGTACACAGGTGGACTATCAAATCCTTGTATTCCAGATATCTATGGTGTCTAGGGAGAGTCTTCAATCTCTGTCCTCTATTTGTTTCGGATCTGAACCATTCAGACCAGTGGAACACCTTGCTGTCCACAGGAGGTGAAATATTCCAGTTAACACCCAGCTCGACCGTTAGGGCTGATATTAGACCATGGGGCTGGAAACCCCATCCGTCAAAGGCCTTGAGGGTTGTAGGTGATGTTACAAGCTTGGGAGAGCCAAGAGCCTCCCAACAAGACAGAGACAAAACCAAGGTCGAAGCTCCTTCATCTAGCACCGTTCGAAAAAATTTCCTTCCAACTACTTTCGTAATGATCTGAAAAGCAAGTTTATGAGGTAACCTAGACTTATAGTTCTCAACATTGAAATGAATCAAGTTAGTATTGTTTGGGTCTAAAGCTCCTAATGTTGTTAACAAGTTTTTGCGCTATGTAGGGCAACTTTGGAGCACTTCTAAGGTAGACATTGCACAAGGTGCCTGAGCGAGATCCTCAACTACATTATAAAATTGAGCAGCTCAGGCATCAGGGTTGAATACTACCTTTTGAAGAGTACTCTTTGGTGGACACAAATTCATGTCAAGAGTAGGATTCTCGATAGATAAGGGGACAGTAGATGAGGATTCAGGAGAACTAGTAGAGGGAGCTTTCCCTGAAGAAGAATGATCTTCTTTTTTATCCGCAGGTTTGTCATAATTCTGACTTCGATTTTTCATATTGATGGTATCTAAGGACATCATATGAATTTCCTCTTATGAACTAGAGTTACCATGATTATACATGTGGTCTATCAGTTGTTGTTGAGAGGGAAAAGGATCCGTAAGTACTGCAGGTGCAGGATTGGACTTCAGAAACTGGGAGATTTCGTCTCGACGAGGACACTCCTTTGAAAAATGGTCACCACCGCATAGAAGATAGGGATATTTTTCTTTTCTTTTCCCTTTATCGTTATCATTGTTGGTTGGTCTTGGAGTCTCCTATTGGTTTCCATGTTTTTTATTTCTATTTTTACCTTTCATTTTATTATTACTCGAGGTTTGAGTACTTTGAATGGAATTGACCTCGGCAAAAACCTTAGGAGTCGAAGGAGTAGGGGTGGAAGTTTGGAGTTGCTTTGTAGGTTTTTCTGCTGACGGGGACTGGATTGAACCAACAATCCCATCAACAAGTACTTCTTCTAGTGGCTTGGCGAGATCGGTGCTTGGGTGAGGAGCTTGAGGAATCGAGTCATAAAGAGTTTCAGACTGGGAATAGACCAAGTCTAGATACTAGGCTCAACTAATAGCCTTCTCTTCAGTAACGGCACCGCCCATAGCCACATCTCAGGAAATAGGAGGCAACAAGGATTTGGTAAACCAATCAGCTAATAACTGATCTGAAATAGGGGCTTTAATAAGCCTTCTCCGCCTTCTCCACTCATGGATATGATCAGATATGTGGGTGGAGGTGTTTTGTCACAGAGAAGTTAAAAGATCAATACCTGTTTCATAACAGATAGGGAGTTGAAAGTGTGTAAGAAACACGGTTGCGAACAAGCCAAAATCCACAAACGAATGTTGTGGGAGTTCAAAGTACCACTTCGCAGCTGTACCGGTCAAATTTCGCTGAAAGAGTCGTAACCAAACGGAGTCATCCATGAGGGAGTTTGAAGAACACCAAAAATTTAATGTCATAACATGGTTCTTCGGATCGTCTCCCTGCTTCCCATCGAACTTTGGGATATTCGATGGTAGCTTTAACAAAATGGGAGGCCACGAGGGATTGTGTCGAATGGGGTCATTAATCAACTTGGAAAAATCTAGTAAGTCCAAAGTTGCTAGGAAAGGTAACTGACGCTTTGGTTTCACATATTGGTAATATTGATATGGCATATAATTACCAGTAGGACCATAAGTGGACTGAAAAATAGGTTGTTGTGATGAAGAACTACCGGAAAATCCGCTCGTAGGGGGTTGATTTCTGGGGTCAGGACCGCTAGGACCACTAGGGCTTCCAGGAGGAGGACCACCAGATCCACCAGGGCCACTAGGAGGAAAACCTCCAGAGCCTTTGAAACCACTAGGCAGAGGGCCACCGAACCCTCCAGGGCCATAAGGAGGAAAGCCACCAAGCCCCTTAGGACCACTAGGACCATTAGTACCATAAGGAGGAAAGTTTCCAGATCCTCTGGGACCATTAACCCCCCTAAAGGGAGGACTTCCATGAGGCGGTCCTCTGGCACCTCCCGCAGTATGTATAAGTATCCCCCCCATAGCTAGCATGTAATACCAGTTAGGTTTCCCCCATGGCGTAAAAGTATTACTAGGGTATGGAATTCCATTATAAGGCATTTCTATAGGATTGGGTGGATGATTAATGTTACCTATAGGCATTTGATAACCATAAACTCCAGAAGATTGAATGGTTACAGGTTGTGTCCCCGAGGGCTGACCTGAACTGGTTGGGGGATTAACCACAATAGTATGGGTGGGAGGGACATAAACTATAGATGGTTCTATATTAGAGGTCTATCCTTGACTAGGTACAATTCCAACATCAGAAAACGTACATTGTTCCAGGGGTTTCCCCCCGACATTAGAAGGTAAAGACAAAATAGGAATTGAGGGTTGAGCCCTAGGTACAGAAGACCTAGGAGGATTGGGAACAAACATAACATGGGAGGTGGTGGGGTTGGTATTTTGACCTAGGTTGTGGGGTGTTATTGGATAATCAATAATCAGTTCAATGGGTCTCATAGAATCGACAAGTGAATGATATCCCACAGGAACATATGTGGAACGTGATATTGTTGGGCCTAAAAGGTCATGTATTTGCTTATCAATCTCCTGTGCATGGATAATGGCAGCACAGTATTGCCTACGTTCTTCTTCATCTTCATCAGAGTTTAAACAGGTGCCAAATGAGGCAATGGCCTTTCCTACAGGGGTATCCCAAAATGGAGCATTGGGACCAAAATCCGAACGGGAAATATCATCAACATGACCTTCCATGGGAGAATGGAATGAGGAATTTACCTGAGAAGGTTGTTGGACCAAGGGAGGTGAGTGTGAAGAATATGGTCCTCCACTTTTTGTAACATCATTATCTCCCACTTGGGAGGTGGTAGCAGCTGCTTGGTCGATAGCTTCCATAGGATTTTCTCCTGAACCAGGAATAAAATCGAGTGGCAAGCCCCATACTCTTCTAGACTTTCTTAACTCAGCTAGTTTGTATCTAACCTAGGGTCTGAAAATCTAGAAAACACACCAAAAAATTTCCCTACACAAGCCATATGTCAAAACAAGCAAACTTAATATGATAGAAGGAGTTCAAATAGTCAGGTCTCTCACCAGGATTGTCAAGAAGGTACCACTCACAATATACCTCAAGGGTACGTGCATAGTAATCTCCCCCAATGTTGTTTTCGGTGTATGGCTCCAAGCAATATGGCCAAAGGGATTTTCTTAGATGGATAGGGTATCCTAGTGGGGTCTCTCAATATACTCAAGGTACATGGGAGCTCGAATCGGTAGTGGTGTTGTCTAATGCATAACTGTACACAAGGGGCCTTTCGATATACAATCAAGTACATGAAGTACCTTTCTATATACCTCAAGGGTACATCAAAGTCCATTCGATATACCGATAGTACGTGGAAGAACTGTGTGAGTCTTGGAATGTAATGCGGACAAATAATGACAGCTCCTAGATTTAACGACGACTGAACACGTCTCTAACCTATCACTCCAATTTCTACGTAAATTTTAGCCTATAACTACCGTTAATTTTAAATTGGATGGTTAGGTGAATGCATGATGTTTTGATAGAAAAGTAAAACCATGCAGTATGTGTGTGCAAATATTTCACTTTACCTTTTAGTATGCCTACTTACGGGAGGGAAAGAGAGTATTTTCTTTTGTTTCAAAACCAAAAATACCTCCAAACAATAGTCTTGAACACAAAATTGAAGACAAGCAACACTTTCCAAACTGATTTCTCTTTTTTGAAAGCAATAATAAGGGGGGAAATCTCTTTTCCTAAAAGAAAAACAAGAAGCACACTACATGCAAATGCACTCTATTTTTTCAATTTTCTCTTAAAACATAGGTAAATATAACTTAAAACTACCATATTTTTTATTTTGATTGAGATAGTTCTAAATGCATAAGAGACAAAAGAACATGAAGAGCCTGAAAGCTTGTAAAGCCAATAAGAGATCCAATGTCTAACGCTCAATGATGATAACTTAGTCTCAGTAAAAAAAATTCTTTTTTAAAGGAAGGAAAAAGAAGTTCTCTATGCAAAAAAGAAATGAAAATAAGATGCTAATCAAATGTTCTTCTTTTACTCTATATAACCGAAATGAAAAGAGATCTTATTAACACCCTAATCTTTTCAAAAAACAAGAAATCCTTTCGCAAACACAACCAACAAACATAGAAGTGAATGAACAATAAAAAATCCTAATCTAACTTTTGAATTTCTCAATCAAACCAATCTTAAACCATAAAATTTAAAACCACAAGCGTCAGATTCTATCACACAAGCCTGACAGTGCAGGACTGAAAGCAAAACAACAAATTTTTTACAAAAAAAAAATGAGAAAAAGAGGTCTTGGAATGATGCCTACCTGGCACCGTGCTTCTCTAGTGTTGATGGATTTGTTCTATCCCAGCACCACTTCTCACCAATTGGATACAAGCGGTGGCACCGTGTGCTTCCCACTCTGTTCAGGCAGTGGCATCGCTTCTCGTACGCTGCATAGGCATGGTTCCTTGTAAAAATCCAAAACACAAAGAGAATGATAGATAAAGTTAGAAAAAGACTAGATCATGGTAAATGATGATATATTGAGTACAAAAATAGAGCATAAAAGGTCAAAATGATTTAGATCTGAACAGATCTGGAAGTTTCAAACCCAAATTCACTAAGTCAGATAGCAGATATGACTGAAGAGAGTTGGAGAAGGAGCCTGGATTTGGACAAGAGTTGAAGAACTGAGGAAGATCAAAACAATTGATACATATATCTAATCCCCAGTGGAGTTGCCAGATTTGTTAGCAGGAATATTTCACCTTCTACAGAAAGCAAGGTGTTCCTCTGGTCTTAATGGTTCAGATCCAGAACAAATGAACAACAAAGGTTGAATACGCTCCCTGGATGCCATAGATACCTAGAATGTGATGCTTTGATAGTAAACTTATGTATTTTCAATCATATTAAACATGAAAACACATCAAATCTACTAGAATATAACCTACTAATCCATGTTAGTGACTAAGGAATCCAACAACATTTACATGTGAAATCAAACAACAACAGTAAAGTGGGATGGAAATCAGCTTTGCATTAAGATAAAATGGAGAAGTTTACAACCAATCAAGCCTTAGTGTTGACATGCATCTCCATGAAACAAAACACTTTCATCCCCATAAGCTCCAACTTTCTCTCTATGCTCTCAAATGGCTTGGGCCAAGTGATCAATCCAACAGCATAACAATACCCTAAGAGTTATCCCCTCAACCATGGATATGAGCTTGTATTTATAAGGCTCAATGGATAGGGATGGTTGAGAGATTTGTGGATGAGGTCACTTCTAAGATCCTAGGATGGGGGATCTAGAGCTCAATTGACCCACAATGATAGGGATAAGGGAGGACACAAGGCTCATCATCTAGAAGCCTCGAGAAACCTCTATTTTTCCCATTTTACCTAGGGTACCGTGTTTCTCCTTCTATGACAGAGCAGTTCAGGTAAGAAACACTTATGGACTAAGGGCCATAAGCGGTGGCACTACTTGTGGATAACAAGGGATAGGCGGTGCAAGCAAGGTACCGCTCTTGGACAAAGGGAAAAGTGCGGTGTTGAGCATTTTTGTGAAAGATTGACAAAATGGTATGATTTTCCACTCCAAGTGCTGGGATTCAGGGAAAGTAGGTATGTCAAAGATCTTATCACATGATGGTGACAGGATTTTGGTATAACAATAAGGACACTTATTGGCAAAATGTCCAATTTTTCCACAGTTAAAAAATTCCAAGGGTAGTATTCCTATGTATTTCCCAGTACCTTTCTCAATTTTGTTGATGAAAACAACTTCTTCTTTATATCGGTTCTCTAATTGGTTCTTGGATAGGGATTTAAATGTTGCCTCTTTTCTTGAGGGTTCATTATGTCTTGTCCTCATCTCATATGCAGTGAAGATCCCATGCAGTTCATCTATTTTCATGTCATCAAGGTCATCCCGTTCTTCTAGAGTGGACTCTTTTGATTCATACTTCATTGGAAATGTTCTTGTTACCTTGCTCACCACTTCTATTTCTTTTAATTTTCCTCCAAGACCTATAATAGCATTGACAACCTCATCTACTCTTAGAAGGTATTCCCCAATATTTTCCTCTTCTTTAATTTTAAGGATCTCAAATTTCCCTTTGTATGTTTGAAGCTTGGATTCTTTGACTTTAGATGCCCCTTCATAGATAATATTTAACTTATACCAGGCTTGTTTGGTATTTTTGCATCCCATAACCTTTGTAAATACAGAGTTTGTTAATCCACTCAGTATTGCATTTAGGTATTTGGCATTACCTTCATATTGGGCTAGTTCCACATTGTTTGTAGGTGCTTGATCATCTATTTTATAATCTTTCTCAGTTTCTTCCCAAACCTTCCATCCAAGGGACATCAAATGGAACTTCATTCTCACACTCTAGTAAGCATAAATTTCTTTTATGAACAATGGAGCCTATTGGTGGATAAACCTTCTTGTTGAATGATAGTGGTTCTAAATAGGATCTACCTTCTAGTGGTTAAATTGTGGTGAAGGAACCCACTCTGATACCAATTGTTGAAATATTGGACAATACTGAGAAGGGGGGTGTTGAATCAGTATTGTAACTTTTCACAATTTAAAACCACTTATATAACTTACTTATAAAAACACATAATCAACAAGAACACATAGAACACAAATTTATCATGGAAGCACAATTGGGTAAACCACCAATACTTCTTATTAGTGCAAAATTGTTATTTACAAATAGTTTTTCTTGCTACTACAGAAAAGGGTGGTATTACACCCTATTTACCAGCTACTACTGGAAGGAGGCTACGACCCCCTGGTTTATCACCTGCTAATGAAAGGATGCCACGACACCCTATTTACCAGCTACCACTGGAAGGGGGCTACGATCCCCTATTTTGTTAGCTACAACTAACAGGGTGCTCCTACACCCTATTTACTAGCTTATGTTGGAAGGAAGCTACAACTCCCTCTAGGCCTGTTTCTTTCCCTGGCACCACCCTACCACCCTGATATGTTTTCAGCAATCTTCCATATTTCTTTACCCTTTAATATCTATAACACCCATCATTATTTGCTTCTGCTTTTATGATATGGACCCCAGAGACAATTCCTCTCACTCATCACTCTTTGTATAAATACCTTCACATTTCATGTGGACGCATCTCTTCACCAATGCACCCTTTCATTATTCGATCGTACTTCTTCATGAGAGATTAATTACTCATTCTAACACTGAGTCGTAGAGTCATCTACCTCCATTGTGATTCTTCAAAACAACTGAAACAATATCCTGTTAATCGATTTACTGTTTAATCTTCCAATCGTGACCTTCCACATTCTCCATCTCTGCAACCATCCTGAGCCGTCGATTTTATATCGGGCTTCTTCTTGACCGTAGATCTAAGATAGGATGCAATATGCAGATTGCTAAACTCTAACATTTCTCAAAATGCCTTTCCACACTTATCTTTCCTCCTCGACTGTTCTACACCATTGATCTCCTTCAATCTTTTCTTGACCGTCGATCTGAGGTGGAAATCAGATATCGAATATGTGAATTTTTCCAAATATCATTTCCCAATTTATGCTTTGTGAACCAATATTTCTGCACTATTGATCTTTTACAGATTTCTCTTGACCATCGATCTTCTAAATCGCTGGATGCGGAATGCAGGTTCTCAAAAAATCAAACCTTTCTTTTGTAGTTCTCCACCTTTCTCTTTTTGCACTAATATTTCCACACCGTCGATCTTTTACAGATGTCTTTCTGAACGTCTATCTTCTGGATCGTGGGATGCAGAATACGGAACTGTGACATTTCCCACAATATTTTTGCGATTCTCCTCCTTCCGCATTCTGCTAGCGGACTTCGGGTTGTAGAAACCCATGTTATTCTAGACCTTTATTTCTTATCTTCCACATTTCTCCTTTCACCTTCCACATTCCATTGGCAGTTATCGGGTCGCGGAAACTCATATTATACTATACCTTCATTTCTCATCTTCCGCATTCTTCCTTCTGTTTTTCTTATGAACCATTGATTTATTTGCGGGTTCACTTCTGACCGTCGATCTACGATATAATGTGGATTGCATACCTTCACATTTCCTGTGCAGAAATCATTCACCACCATAGATTTCCTCGTGGATTAAATCCTAACCATTTATCTATGATCAAATGCATATTTTTGGACCGTTACTTTTCTTGGGCGAAAATCATTCACCACTGTAGATTTCCTCACAGACTAAATCCTAACCATTGAATTCCACATCGGGCCTCTGTTGTTAAATCCCCTTCTAGTTGAATTAGTAGAATCATTTAAGACCGTTAGATCTTGATCCACCCCAATTGACGGTGGACTCCAAATGCCTCTTTCAACCCTATGAATTTGACACTAAGTCAAATTTCTATCTTTAGTACCTAAAGTGCATTTTCTTCATTTTGTCAGGCTGATGTTTTCCTTATCTGATCATCATAAGGAAAACCGAGAGTGAGGCTAGAAATCCATTTCAACAGTGAACAAGACCATATCACCTTTAAATCTTACTGGCAAACACACAGCCTATGGAAGGCATTTCAAAATGGCTTCTCAATATCCTTTTCTAAGACTTGACCAATTTTCTTAATTTGGTCCAATCATCCTAAAACACTGTTTTGGCATGTCTATTACTTTTCCTTCATATTCTTCTAAGACAATATGAAAACATGGTTAGGTAGACAAAACACCAGTATACAAGAACCCTATGTGCTACAAGCATTTACTCTAACCCATAATTAGGGCAGGCATTCTCATAGACCCTCTTAGATCTATTTTGACTATTTATTCCATAGTCAATTTCCTGATTTTCACCAATTTGCCATATTTCTCCAAAATGAAGTCATAATCCAACAATGATTTCAACTTTCATGCTACATCATTATCTATGCCATGCCATGCCATCATATCTGCCATATCATCATCCATTGCATGCCATATCATCATCCATGCCATGTCATCACTACCTTTGTCTTTTACTAAGTTTGTCCTACCATTGTATCCTTGGTTATTCCTTTGTCATTCGTGAAATCCTTTGACATCAATAACAAATATACTCTCAACATTTTTTGGGCGAAGTTATGAACTTCTAAAGTTCTAACTTTCAACTTAGGAGTTAGATTGAGACATGGATATAGTTGAAAAAAATCTAATCAGAAGGGGTATATAAATGAATGATTAAATAAAAAATAAGGGTCATATATATTTTCCATAAATTGATAAAAAAAAAGAGTCATTTTATTTAATTGGAAATTTTTTCAAATAAATGGTTTTTTCTAGAATTTTAAAAATATGTGTAATTTTAAAATTTAAATGCATATATTAGCTCTTAATTAAATGAACACATTGCATTATGGTAATTGCAATAGGTATAGTGAAGTTCAAAATAAATTCAGATCACCCATAAGGAGGAGAATTGAATATGAAGAGTTTCTTTATAGTCATGATGAAGCTAGGGGACATAATGTCAATTGAGGGAATGAAGAGACATAATCTAATGGATACAATGAATATGTTGAACCTATGGGACTTATATATCTTGATTGTACAACATCATGAGCCATTCTTTATACTTGTGAGTAATATCAAGTCGGAATTGTGAGTCATTTCAAGTCCTATGTATCCTCATATGGTTGAGGTGGTGGTGCATGTAATGTACACTTGTGAGTAATATCAAGTCAAGTATTCTCATATAAGGCACCCTATGAGATGGACCTCCCATTATGGAGATGAGCTTGTGAGTAATATCAAGATGAGTCTTGTAAGTAATATCAAGACCACAAACTTGTGAGTAATATCAAGTCCTACCAACATCCTCCTTTATTGAGGTGGAAATATTTACTTGGTTAAGCGGAAATACTATGTGGTATATTGCTAGTCATGGTCAAGAAGTGATATAAGTCTCCTTTAGGGATTAGCTACCCCTAGAGTGAATTAATTTAGCATATGCCTATATGGATTGGGGTAATATATATGATCATCATTATGTATGGAATAATTCTTTTAAGTATGGTATGATAAGATGGATAAATAATACACATATGGACCATGCATTAATTATTTAGTTAAAGTTTGATTTCAAGTCAGTTAACATTGAATTCATGTTAGTTAACATTAAGCACAAGTTATTTCACTTTTAGTTCAAGTTGAACATTTAGTTAAAGATAATTGAGGAAAGGAAGGGCACTAATAATTGCATGGAGGAGTTCTAGTTAGCCCCTCCTTTTGAATGAACTATGTGGTGCTCTCAGTTTGTTTATTGAGCCTCCTACGTGCTACCTTTTGCATGCTAAGTTTTTTGGCTTGTTAATGATATGCCAGGCATATGGCAAGTTCAATACAGTTGCATACAATTGTTTTTGAAGGATTACATTGGATCTCTCTTCTATACTATTGTGGTGATATCTCACTAATAGAAAATGAGAAATTAATGACTAAAAAAATGACTAAAATCAGGCTATAAACGACTATTTTTGAGTCGGTGACTAATAGTAGAAAATTTCTACTATCTTATAGCTAGTCGTATTTCACTAGTCATTAATAGCTTGACTTAGGAGTCATTGATTTAGTCATTGATAGACAATGATTTAGTCATTGATAGACAATGCTTAGTCATTGGTAGTCAATGATTTAGCAATTGATTTAGTCATTGTCTTAGTCATTGATAGTTAATGATTTAGTCATTGATTTATCCATTGATTTAGTCATGGATTTAGTCATTGATTTAGTCACTGAGTTAGTCATTGATTTAGTCGTTGATTAAGTCACTGATTGCAACCATTAATGACCAAATATACGACTAAATAAACTACTAGATGTTAACATATTAATTACTAATCTAAATACGACTAAGATACGGGAAATTATCTACTAATAGTCGTATATATGCGAAATTAGTCGTTTTTGTAGTCACAAATTTATGATAGGGCATGGAGGAATCGAACCACGAGCCTCCTACCTATAATTAGGTAGGCGCTCTACCATTGAGCTAGCACCCTTTAAGAATTTGTTATTGCTTGACAATGATGATATTCAAACAAATTTATGATAGATATCAATCTACAAACTACATAATTATTACTATTACAACTTACCAGTAACTAGTATTTATGATAAACTAATTCCTGAGAGCTATGTACAATTTTCCCTGTAACTAAAGCTAATAAAAATACTACAAATACTCTTACCAAAGAGATTTAGTGATGAGTACCTCTTCCCATTATTCATCACTATCATTCTCATAGTCCAAAGAAGAGTCCTTCCTGAAAGGATTTCGAACCCCAATGTCGTCACTGCATCAAAAACAAAGAGTTAGAAACAAAACTTTCCCTCTTGTCTAGTGAAATATTAAGAATCCATGAGCTTCAAGGTGTTTAATATGTTCCTCATCGTGGGATATAAAAATTAAAACATAACCTGTTGCTTTGATAATTAATAAACTTAAAATTATGCAAAGTATATTCACCTTTTCTTTGAGAAGGTTCCATAATAAGCAAGTCTATGGTTGTGATCAAACTGCAAAAGGTTTCTTCTCTTATTATGAAGCCTATTTTAGCTTTAAATCAAGTGATAAACATTCTAAGAGCCAGGAAGATTTAGAAACTTATTGCTAATGGAGACTCGACGATTATCATTTGAAAAATTAGAGATTTGACTCCCTATGCACCATAATGTCTTGCAAAAATGATCTCTAGACCTAGAATTTAAAGAATTGCAAGTATTTTGACTTGGGGAATTGCAAGTATTGCAAGTATTTAGCATTGAATCATTTAATGTTTCAAAGGTACCATTTTGTATGGAGGAGTTGTGCTTTGTGAATCATTATTCCTTGGCTATAAGGGCACCTAATAGTGGATTCAATAATTAAAGAGTCATGTTGCAAATATAAAGAGAAATACCCTGCTCCTACAACATTGCGTCTTTAGAGAAACCTTTAAAGGGTTGTATATTTGGATTCTAGGTGATGATACCAGTTATTTGAAAGGCAAGAAAATTGGTTAAGCATGAATTAAACTTGAAAAACTTGCAAACTATTAGGTATAACAAAATATATATCAGCTCTGTGTTGAGATGTATAGGATCTGAAACAACTTCCATGATGATTGGACAATAGTTCACAGAGAGAAATAACCATTGATAAGAACTGAACTTTCCTTATAATGTATGGTCACCTAAAATAAGACTACAAAAAAATTTAGATTCTAGTAATCTTTTGAGATTAACTAAACCTATCGAAAAGGTTGGAGAGACTGGTATTCTACAGTATTCTTATAATGCACAGTTGCATAAAGACATATTCTTATCAAGATTTATGACTTTCAAAATGAAGGAATTTACTTGACCATGAAATGCAGATTTATGATGAAGCAAAGGATAGAGAAAATCATGATGAGGTTCATATTCCCCATTTGTACTACATACAAGAAACTATTTCTAAGTGTAATAAAGCATGTCTCCATCCTGCTTGAGTGGAATGTGAAAGTGCCCTGCCATGATTATCTAATTATGAATTAGTTTTAGTTCCAATTCCCCTCATGCCCTATGGAATGTTTACGCCTTCCACTCTGACTCCCCATGTGGGATGTGTTGCTTCTTCAATGGAATATAAGAGCCTCACTAAGACTTGGGTCTCGTATTTTGGTGTGGAGTTATATTTACAAGTACAAAGTTCAAGGTTCATGAAGAATTGTTCAAAACCTACCATTAGTACAACATTATAACATAGGGTATGTTTATGTGGGAGGATAGAGGCAGGGCAGAGCAGATGGTAAGAGTAAGAGAGGCTCTGGCCTAGCTAATTTAAAGAAAAAAAACCTAAATCTTGGTTGAATTAGAGATTAAATAGTCTTTTAGTAAGGGGTAATATGTTGGTGAGTGAATGTAATGCTAAGGCCTTATATTTCTTTTCTCTTAGGCACCGATTTTGGAAATTGATGCTAAGAAGTCCCCAAGATGGCCAAGGGATATCTGACAATCCTACATGACATTGGTAATGTCCCGGTGCAACTTAGGGACATCCCTTGTGCAGTGTTAGATCTTAAAATATAGACTCATCTAAAAATGGTTATCTATTGTATTTAGATCCATAAAAATAAGTCTATATCCATAGATAAAAATATTGGAAAAATACAAAGTCTTAAAATGGTTGGATAAAAGGAAACAAAAGCTGTAAATTCCATATTAGCAAGAGGTAAAACACAATTATTAAAATAAAATTACTAATATCCAACAACAAAAAGAAGACAAAACTCACCCTTGGCCACTGAAGGAACCAAAAATGTGCTTCCCTCTGAAGTACTTTGAAATCCTTGCACCTTTGAGCCAGAAGCATTATTAGATAGTCCATTAATATTCAATAGTGCATGTCCATTTGTGCTTTCCAAAACATCTTGTCCATTTTCCCACTCCCTCTGCAATTGCTTAGACGATGCCAAATTGGGAGTGGAATAATGGCTTGATATTTCTACAGAACCTTCTGACCTTGCAAATAAAAATCTTGACTGCTTGCTATTATGAGACTTCCATGAACTTGATATCTCCTTTAATAGCCCATTGCATTTATCAGTCTTAATAAGGAGAAAATTTTCTAAATTGTGAGGACTATTTAATACACTATCATTTGAATCAAAATGGAAATTATACTATTTTCTCCAACATCTAAGCCATTCATATATACTTCTTGAAGGATATTACGCACCAGATTCTCCAAGCATTCTACCTTTCCAGAACTAGCATTAGAATCTCTAGCAATTTCTACTTTCTCAGGAATTTGAAAACCAGTACTTGTACTTCTATTGGTTGCATCTAACATAGAATCATTTTCAAAATTTTGGATAGAGCTTGTACTATTATTTCTAGCTTCTAAAACTAATCTTTCCTCTAACATAGGCTCATTTTCACAATTTTGGATAGAACCTGCACTAGTATTTTCAGCAGTTGAAACTAATCTTTCCTCTGCTTTATGATCAGTAACTCCAAAGCTGTCACCATCACCATTAAGGGTGCAAGTATTTACATACTTTTGATGAAGAGAACAATATTTAGAACTATAATCATCCACTGAAAATTGGACTTTTCCATAAAGGGGGGTACCTCTGCTTCTAAAGAAATAGCTTTAGAGAAACCTTCACCATATGGTTCTGCAAAGTGTTCTTCATAACTGTTTTGATACCTATCATCAAATGGAGACCTTTGTAGACAATTCTCAACATGGTTTCCTGAAAGCATTCTATTGCTTTTATTTAGAGCAACAACATTCACTTCACTGTTTCTTTGAACAATAGATTTTCTTTGAGGGACAGAGATTGGAAAGCTATCTTTAGAAAGTCCAACACAGACTATACCAGATGACATTGAAGCTACATCTATTCTTTCACTTCTTGTTGTTTCAATGTGCCCACTGCCTAGCTTAGATGAACCCTTGTGTGTGTCAGAGGATGAATTCTTCAATAGACTTTTAAAACCTTCATGACTCCTACATTTCATAGTAGTATCAACTAAACTGGCATTCTTTCCATGGAAATATTCCCCAACTATATTTACACGCAAATTTAATTTTATATCTATTCCACTCATTGCATTAGGTTTGGAATCAATATGTTTTTTAGATATAAACATTGATGACTTCCCACCCTTATTGACCAACAACTTGCCATGATTAGAACTCAACCCTTATGCCACAGCTTCCACCACCACCAAGGCAGGGAGATTTAATGTTGGAGACACTGAAAGTGAATGAGATGAACTTGTTTTAGGATTAGAGGAGCCTTGAATAGCTATGATCCTCATACTAAATGATTTTTCCTGTGCAGCATGGGAGCCCCTGCAACAACCATTAATGTCTAAATATTCAGTAAGATATGTAATATTCCACCACTAACTCCTAAATCATATGGAAGCTTATGTTCACTAAAATTAATGTGTAATGTTACTCTGCACCAATCCAGGGGAGTGCTGGAAAACTAAAAAAATATTCCATGACAAGAAATAGATTTCATACCAAGATGCACTATCTGGCAATACAACTAATCTTCTAGCAGCTCCACTCACAAGGGAAGTCTCAGCATTACCTCCTGTGTTATAGTTTCACATGGAAATATGAACAAGTATATATTATTAGGAAATGAAAATGAAGCCATGTATAAAGAATCTAGAAGGCAATCACTAAAGTAAAACATAAGCTGTCTAAAGAAAATACACATTAGCTTCTATACTAATGATTATTTAGGACTGAATCAGAAGCTATTAAATAATCTAATATGGAAGCATAGAAAAAGCTGTCTACATAGATATCAATAACAAATGCTAAAGATAATTGGATGGAAGTACAATATACTAAAATCCTAAAGCCAATTACAGGAGCTAGTGATTTGCTCAATTTACTTGAAGAAGCTGATCCAAGCAAGGAAACCTCTTCCACTGGTGGAGATAAAAAAAAGTCCCCAGTGTTGCTGTGAAGGATTTGTAACATCATAGAACTTCTGAGTTTTGCACCTAGAAAAATAGAACATAGAAAATAAAAAATCATAAAAGCTAAATGTGAAATATTTTTTAAAACAATTTAGCCCAATAAAGAAAACTTTATTAATTAATATAAACATATTAATAATAATATTATGTCAAATGTTTCAAAATGAACTAAAAGAGATAACTGGGGAAACAATACAGTAAATATTACATCCCAAAACTAGTGTACAGATATACAAAGTAGCCAAGGGTAATGTCTGAAAATTTGTCCATTCCAGTTTCCTCCAACAAATTTTACAAAATTTTCCCCCAAATGATCTCTTGAAGGCTTTCTTCACTACAGCAGCCAACCCCATCCATGTGGGGCCCTCCTCTTCCCATTGCTTCAAGCAATGAGGTCATCATCACATAAATCTAGGATTCAAAGCATGGGATAAAGTGTGCAAGGGGGTGTTGAATTGGTTCCACATGTCAACAATGATTGTCATCACAATGCAAAATCTATATCAATGATTGTCAACACAACCTCTACAAAATCTACATCAAAAAATAAAAGCAGAGCAACCCTCTTGTCAAATGGTTTCCATAGATTTCTCATCCATGGTATCCCTACAATCATAAATCTCTCCCCAAAAAGGCTTGCAGTGCTTGCATTTCAAAGAATCTCAAATGTTGGTGTTGTGAATTTTAGCAGAAGTCAATCTTGATCCACCACTTCCCATCAATCACTAGTCTACACAGCACTCCTCTCTGAATTTAACTGTCTCAAAAAAGACTAAATCTTGTCTCAACTTTCAACTATACAAAGTGATGCAACAAGAGGAAGTTTGAGGCACATCTTGTCTCAACAACTTTCAATGACTCCAGCTTGAAGAATTGCCAAAAAAATGGCTTCAAGCTGATGATGGTTTATGATGGATTCTAGCGTTGTTATTGCATGATGGTTTATCAAAACTTTGGTTTATGAGTTTCCATGCATCGAATCAAAATGTTGTTTTGGTTATAAGGTAGCGAATGATTGCTTCTGCACCTAACTCCAAACAACCTCTAGATAGCTCCAATCACAAGAGGCATTATAAATAAACCTCTAATACTAGTTCTATCAGGTAGTTTAGGTTTCGAGTCACACAACCAATGGATATAAAGAGCCTCAAAACACCCTTGAGCATAGCCTTGGATATCAGAATAGTTGACAATAGACAACGTTGTTGGTATTGGTATTCTTCCTTGAAGTCCATTGAACCCTCACTCATTTTGATCTTTCGGGCTCTCTAGGATTCAACAGTAAGAGTTTTTTCATTCTCCTTGCATTCTTCTATTTCTTTTTCATCTCTTATGGAGTTTTCTTAGCACTCTCAATGATTACTACTTGTAATTTTTACAGTACTATTTGCCGTGTTTGGCCACTAATGGAATTTCACATCTAAATTAAAGTAACCATGTGGGGACCTCTCATATGTTTACCAATGAATATTAATAAATGTCCATGATACAAAAGTATAACCCTAAATGTACTTGAAGTATAAAAGCCAGTAATTGTACCTCACCATTATTCTGAGATTTTTCCTTTTCAGTAATCATACATCAAACATAACTAAGTTTTGTCCTTGTACTAGTATTTATTAATTGTGAACTCCCATCAGTTCAAACTTTCAAACTTTCATAAACTAAATATATAGTTTCTAATGAGCATGTGCAAGTTCAAAAAACTAGTAAAACAGAATTTAGATATCATGTAAAAATGCAAACAACATCTGCAGGGACCATCACTACCCACTTTGGATTAACAAAAAATATTTCTTTCCATGAAAGCTCAAGAACATTTTATCCATGATGGAAATTCCCAAAATACTTCGAAGATTATTATAAACATACCAATATCTTACTCTAATATACAATCCAGACCTTCACCCACTATGAAATTCCCAATCATAAATAACTCAATCTCTTACCTTGACGTGCTTATTGGAAATTCTACACTAACAGTGGAAATTATAAAATAATTAAAAACAAAGGATCAAAATATAGCTTATTGGCCAACTCTTATGAACACCATTAGTTTGTGGACAGCCTTAGTGTTCCTTTAGCCTAGCTTCAGGCTCATTCCCATCAACTACACAAAGATAGAGCATCCTCTTCAAAGAGATTATTGCACTTGTACACTATATACAGGAACCTAAACTAGAACATTTCATCTTTAGACATATTGTCTTCTATGAAATAGTTTTAGATATCACTGCTTGTTCAGAGACTGTAATAGCTCCTTAAATATTTTCATATAGTAGGAGGACAAGATATGTATCACCTTGCTTCTTCAGGAGATACTTCACTTCTAGCAGAAAACTTTCATAGATAGAACTCCTTGCATTGCTAACTCAAAGCTCATCATTTCTTATAACTTACAACCTCTAGATAGCTCCAATCACAAGAGGCATTATAAATAAACCTCCAATACTAGTTTTATCAGGCAGTGTAGGCTTCGAGTCACACAACCAATGGATAGAAAGAACCTCAAAACACACTTGAGCATAGCCTTGGATATTAGAATAGTTGTCAATAGACTGCATTGTCGGTATTGGGATTCTTCCTTGAAGTCCCTTAAACCCTCACTCATTTTTATCTTTCGGGCTCTCTAGGATTCAACAATAAGAGTTTTTGCATTCTCCTTGCAGTCTTCTATTTCTTACATGAAGATAAAAAGGATGGTGAGGCAAGCATTGGAGAGATGCAGATGAGCCTTACTTGAAATGTCTATCCATGTGAATCAATGGAAATAGAAAAGCATATTGGTAATCAAATATTTATCATTTGATGAAACATACCCCACAAACTAACCCATCAGGTATTAGTTGTAAAGATAATTAGAACTAGTTCATGACTGGTAACCCATTTTGTTCCATAGCACTGATTCAATTTATAAGACATGAGTCCTAACTAAAGACACTTATGGGAAATTGACCTCAACTTGACATTTGTTAGAATTGACCCTGACTAGACTATCTTAAATGTTATTTCATGCAGAAGGTGTTGATGTCCTTTTCCAAGGTATCGAGAAGACTAATATCCTCTATAACCATGTTATCCACTCTATTGGCATTTAATTTCACGTTGGCTCTATTATAGCTATGCCCAAGACCCAATTGAGCCTTCTCCAAGTCTATGTGATTCAAGATATGTGATTAAATTACAACTAAAATAAACATTATTTCATTTCAATAAACAAGTATCTATCTGATTAGAGTCTGTACCCATGGAAGCTTTAGCAGCTTCTATGATATCCTTGGCTTTGTCTTCATCTCCAGTTATTTCTATTAATTCAAATAAAAAGATAGCCGATAAAGTGGAATTATCCTTCACAAACTTTGCCACCCGTGCATATATATAGTTGTCATTAATAATCTTAACCAGCTCAGGAAAATGCCATGAATACCATTCCCTGCAGATAAATTACTAATTAATTAATGCTGAAACTAGAGAATCATCAAAATAGGGCATGCAACAAGAAAGAATGGGATGATTAACTATAAAAATACACATCCATCCACAGTATCTATATTGACCAAAGAAACAACTTATCCTACTGGCCTGCAAGCAACAAATACAATTTTCCTGGGTCCCTATTATGAAAGCTCCAGATGACAAAAAGAACCATACATTCCTGACCATTGGAGACAATTATACAAACCATTTTTATGAATGTCTACACTGAATGGATTACAATAAGAGCAAAACAAACATAAATAAAGATATGGAGAAAATTTTGCTTTAACTATGTAATTGGTTAAAATAACTAAAGTGACCTACCTCATGGAGATGCACATGACTACACATTACACTCTAGTTTGTACCCTGTTTTTGGACAATTACTAGTCCTAGAATGCCAATTATCAAGATTTTACCCCCACATGGTTTCATCCTAGAATCTAGGTAGTACTTACTACAAGAACATGGATAATCAAGGCCTTAACTACCTCATCAGACTATTGTAAAGTCAGTAAGTGCCAAGTATGAAGAGGAAATTGAACCAGAAACATAAATCCATTATTATCAACTATCTTATGAAGTGCCAAGAATTAAGAGGAAACTGAACCAGACATATAAATCTGCTATTATCAGCTATCTTATGAACAACTAAAAATGGAATCACCTTGTCAGCTTAGCCAATAATTCCCCTCCTGAATGTTTAAGAGGTTGGCATTACATTAAGATAAAAAGAATGGTGAGGCAAGCATTGGAGAGATGCAAATGAACCTTACTTGAAATCTCTATCCATGTGAAACAATGGAAATAGAAAAGCATGTTGGTAATCAAATATTTATCATTTGATGAAAGATACCCCACAAACTAACCCATCAGGTATTAGTTGTAAAGGTAATTAGAACTAGTTCATGATTGGTAACCTATTTTGTGACATAGAACTGATTCAATTTATAACTGCCATCGCAGTTGTTCTCTATTTGAATCCTATATTTTAAATATGCACTTTAATTAAGTTTTTTTCATTTACCAAAATAATTGTAGTTTTCCTTTTCAACTGAATATACTTATTTCAAATGTTAACAAGATAATACTAGCTATAAACAATCCCATGGGATGATAAGCATTCAAAAATATAAGTTAGTAAACAAATCCTTTTACCTTTCAGTATAAATATGATTCATGAGTCCTAACTAAAGAATTAAAAGACACTTATGGGAAATTGACCTCAACTTGACAGCTTTTAGAATTGACCTTGACTGAACTATCTTAAATGTTGTTTCATATAAAACCCAAAAAAAAGTAAAAACAATACTAAGTTTAAACTTGCAATACCTTACTCTCATGCAGAAGGTGTTGATTTCCGTGTCCAGGGTATCAAGAAGACTAATGGCCTATATAACCATGTTATCGACTCTATTGACATTGAATTTCATGTTGGCTCTATTGTAGTTGTTCCCAAGAGCCAATTGAGCCTTCTCCAAGTCTATGTGATTCAAGATATGTGATTCAATTACAGAGCTTTGTTTACTCTTTTTTGCATGCTTCCTCAATGTCAAAACTAAATATCCATTCAGTTGATGCTATGACCCATTTTGCTCCAAACCAAGCCAATATTACTACATATCAGCACTATGTACATCCATCAATTATAGTTACCTAGGATATGTATGAACAAAATTAGCCAAGCACATGCAAAAATATTATAAATGGACAAATAGAAGAAAACAATGTGGTTTAGAACTTCCTTAATTTCTATACTCAAATTTATAATACGATCACACTTTGTCTCTTAGGAGACAAGTCACTAACGAAACAATGGACATACCTGAGAGAGAGATAGATAGGTATTTGTTGGGCAGAGTGAGACAAATACATACCACAAGGTCACGGATCAATACTTTCAACCTCAAAACATATATAAAAAACAAAAAAATATATTTGCATTTGCAGCAGGTGTTGACCTAACAACTCTCCACCCACAAAACTCAAAATCCCTAATCGAGGTTCTACACCCAACTTGATGAGATTCAAACTAGACTCAGTTAATTTTTTTAGGCAGTTCTGGCCACAAACAACTGCACCTAACTAGACTAAATTTTTAACAGCTACTCTTATTGCCTCATGGCTTGGGGCTTGAGGTCCAAACTCCACTCAGTGCAGCCAGGATTTCTTCTCTTAGCCTTTCCATACCTCAGATATTGTCATTGTCTGCTCTAGGAGGACATCATGGATAGTCCTAACTTGTGTCCATAACTGCCTCACATCCACAAAAATGGCCTAAATTGAATTCCAAGGCTGCTAGAAGGTGCAACACGCCCAATAATGTTCATAACAATACCCATATTGTCTTAATTATTGTTGTAACTTGCTGTTATAGGGCCCAAAACTGCCCAGAAATGAGGTACATGGGCTATTCATTTCCTTTCATTGTTCACAGGTGGCATGGATTTCCCAGAATTCGTTTTACAACTAAGAAAAAGACAACATCATACTTTAGAATTGCCCAGAAAACTCAGAAACCAACCCATAAACCCTCATGAAAAATTAAGTGAACACCTTATGGGAAACAATGTGCATGATTCCTTAATGTCAAAACTAAATATCCATCCAGTTGATGCTATGACCCATTTAGGGCAGAGTGAGACAAATAGAGTCCACAAGGTCACGGATCAATACTGTCAACCTCAAAAAATATATTAAAAAAACAAAAGAATCTATTTGCATTTTCATAGCTATCAACCCAACTCTCGACCCAACATCTCTCCACCCACAAAACTCAAAATCTCAAAGAAAGACAAAAAAAGCATTACCACAGGGAGAACAGAATGAGCCCAAAAAGCTTATCCAGGAGGCCTCTTGGGTGGAACAAAAACACCCCAGGGAATCAAAACAAGAATATATCCATAGCTAATACAAGAGGACACGATAAAGAGTCCCATACTCGAAAAGGGAAAAACATGAGTATGCCACAAAAACTGAAAAAAAAAAAAAAACTCTTAAAAGAGTTGTATCAAGCCTTCCTCAATAATTTCTCCTTCCCAGAGTTCTGAGAAGGAGAGAAGACCAACCTTCATATCAAGTGCTTCCTTGGATAAGTGGTCTGCACTCATATTGTGCTCCCTATAGACATCCCTAAATCCAAGGGATAAGAAAGTCTGTTTGATAGAAAAGACCCACAAGACCCACACACATTACCCACAAGAAAATACCCACAAGACCGATGTGTACAATCAAGGTGGGGAAACAACCATTTTACCCACAAGACAAAGGGTAAAATTTTTATCTTCTCTCTCAAGGTATAGTCCATATGTGTTTTGTACAATAATTCTAAGTTTTATCATCATCGTAAAAGGAAGTTCATTTCTTTCAACTTAACACTCCCAGAGGTCCTTCTGTTAAATTTGAAGCATCCAAGGACAATCAATAACAGAATTAGTAATTACAAATCAATGAGTTCAAAAATACAATGGAAAAAAAATACATTTCAAGAGTTCAAAAACACAATGGAAAACCAATATTTATTAATGAAATCCAAAATCTAATTAAATTGTGTACTTACATTCATTTCATTAACTTGAACATTGTCAAAAGGGAAACAAAACTGATAGATGAGACGTCGAGTGTGACTGCTTTCATTGAGCAGTAGTAGAAAATGGCGATAGCGAAGTTTGGAAGAAAAATACATTTCTGCATTGCTACAAAATTTCCAAGGATTTTTCACAAGTGCTTTAAGAAAACAATCCTTGACAGAGTATAGTTGGGATGAATACTATGACATAATACTTAGCTGTATAGGAGATAATAGCAACCACCACAAGCGAGGAAGGAAAAAACTCAGCTTTTTCAACAGCACCAGAATAATGTTTGTATTGACATGACAATGGAAAATGAGGATGCCGGGATGTTAGATTACACATTTTCCGTAATTACAGCACCATTTCTTCTTCCAGAACTGGTTGAAACGGTAGCTAATATGTTCAAATATTTATTTTCACAAATGGTGGGCCCTCAATAGAAAAATCTCACCCTCAAGGACCCTGAAAAATATGAATTCAAACCAAAGAAACTATTGAACAAGTACAACATCATATGTAGATACTCTAACTGCATCTCATGTTGATGAGGATGTGACATACTCTAATTGCATTTCCATGAGACTTCTAGTTGTCATTGGAGGGGAGGTGTGATGCCCTGATGAAGGATGATGCTGAGATTGATTCTAGACTTGCAGTTGATGGGAGTATCGTAACTTCCTATAAACTAATTTAGGGCTTGTAAATGGGAGTATTGTAACTGCATATGTCTTGTAACTACCTATAAACTAATTTAGAAGTTAGAAGGACACTAAATATTGCAGCATTTTGCATATCCATTATGGAATTAACATTGTTTACAGAATGCCCCAATTGCCTTATTAGTTTTTTCTTTATAATGCCCTTTAGATAAAATTTCCTTCAAATGGAATTTCCAATCCTCTAACTTATGTTTCTATGGTAGACATGCATGTAGTTTTATTCTTGTGTTTTTCAAATTTATGTACAACCTTTTTCAAATTCTTCTCATATCTAACAGAGATGCAAAGTAAATATAATCAAAAAGAAATGTTTCCACCAATGAAAGGTCTACACCTCATTACCAACCACTATGAACTCCTAGAATCTGTCAACTAGTGTCATCTGAACAGATGAGACAATAACAAAGAAGTTGGAAGAGTGTCATGGAAGTGCAAAGAGGCAGTCGAGGTAGATGAAATACCTATCCTATCATTTGAGGGAAATATGTATGATAAGGGAATAATAAATATCTCTACTACAGTGATAAGGTGATTCTTTGGCAACCTAAGACCTGTTCCTGTCAGCATCCACTTGTGCTACGAGGTAAGCTGTGGTATCTCAAAGCCCTTGAAAAGGAGATATTAGATACTACAGACTTTTGAGTATCAATAAATCTTGATTGTTTCTTTTTCCCTACCAAGGCAACAAGGTGGTGGTAGTCAAAGTGATACAGTAGAACACATCAGCCATTGTACTATCGTTAGTCAACAGACAGTGTCTCCAGATGAAAAGCTCTCTAACAAATAAACTACACGTTTCAGAATCTCATATCCAAGGAAGGAATGTTGAAAGAAGCAATATCAAGTCTCTTTGATATCATAATACATTGGACATCTGAAGATGAATTTCTATGTTATCTCTACATCTAGGCTCTAGCGAGAAAAGTTTGCATTTTCCTTGATCATAGCAGATTTATCACTCTGACTCCACTCTCATCCAGTTAATACAAACTCTCAGTTGTCCTAGCATGTAATTCAGACCATGATATCAATTGTTAGATGTACTTAAAAGTATAATACTCAACCATTGGTCCAAAATACTCTAAAATGAATCATATTGTAGGTTTAATAATGGCATTATAGAGTAATACTTTGGATGAGATATCCTGAAGAACTACTGAAAGAATTTGCTCTCTAGTATTGCTAGGAATACACATATTTTGACTAAGCATGGTTGGGTACATGTTTATGTCATGACTTTTTCCTCAAGGAAATGTTAACTTTTCCACACAAGTGAATAATAATAAAATTGAGCATTATACATTTACCAAATGTTATGCATCCCAAAGGTGGAGCAAGGTGAGAAGAGATGAACTAATCTTCTAGGTGAGAGGAAAGACACCAAACCTTTTCTTGAGAAGTTTAGATTGTATTCTCGACATATCATGCTCCAATGAAAAATCCATCATGTTAAAGCATATGATTTATTGCAGACAGAATTCCCCGAGTCTGCGTCCAACCTGAGTTTAGCACCCATCCCTTACTCCTTGCAAGCTTATTTAGAATTGTCTCCTTTCTTCACAAGATCCATGTTATGGACAATTTAATAGAGTGGAAGAGGTATCCCATACTAGGTGCTTCATTCCTCATATGACATTGCCTACATGGATCTCCCAAACAAAAGACAGTGTTGGTTCTTGAAAGCTTCTTCACTCCTTCAAATCCATAGGCATATCTCTTCCACTCTCTTAAACCCTCTCCATACAATATGACCACTAAAGTCTCAAAAGAAACCTATTAAAACCCATTAATGACCACTAAAGTCTCAAAAGAAACCTATTAAAACCCATTAATGGAAAGGAACAAGGTGCATATTGAACCCTCTCACACTTCATCCACTTACCCAACTATTCATGATTCATTAGTTTATTTAAAATCCCTTCAAGAATCTCCTTTTGATGCAATATAACTTACTCCTAACATGTGTAACTTTTCTACTTATTAATGGAAAGGTTTAAGGAACAAGGTGCATATTGAACCCTCTCACACTTTACCCACTTACCCAGCTATTCATGATTCATTAGTTTATTTAAAATCCCTTCAAGAAACTCCTTTCGGTGCGAGATAACTTGCTCCTAAAATATGTAGCTTTGCTACTTATTTTATCATTAGAACTATTAATTCAAATATATGAAAATTTTAGTTAATTCCTATGCCCAATGGATTCCTAAGAATGCATAGCTACAACCATCTCTGTATCAAAATGTCACGAGAATGCACCCCGAAGCTTTTAATTAAGAATGTCCTCTAGGAATAATCAAGCCTATCATAAACGTCAAACAAATGAAACTACATATTGAGATCAAGAATGAGAATTATTACGCTAGAGGAGATGAAATGGTGAAGTAATTCAAAGCATTGGATCCATAGTGTACAGGAATCTGTCTTCCCTTTCCAAGGTCAGCTCGGTTTCCAAAACATTGATTTACAAATGCTTGCAAGGTAAAACCTCACCAAAAGAGTACTCCAGTCTATCTATACTGCACACATTACAGAGCCTCAAAGTTATTGCATACTAATGATATCCTATGCATACATTACAGAGAAACATATGTAGAACCTTAAAGGTATTGCATACTAATGAAATCCTATGTATTGAGGACAAATATTTACCTGGGAAAATACAACATCCTCAATACTCAGAGCTGCAACAGATCCAATGCCAATAGCCTCCTCTCCAATGGAGGTCAAATAAAACAAAATCATGCCTTGTCTCTGTGCTTCATAAAATATGGTATCCATAACTCGAACACTCACCATGTCACTGTATATTTTTAGTGCAAATTCTTTGTCAACCTGTTTATAGAAAACTAACCATTATGAACTAGCCAACAACTTAGACCAAATATATCAATAGCAAAATCATCATTGACAACCGTTTTCAACAACTAAGGGCGAGATATATTTGCTATAGATTATAATTTTTCAGGGCAGCAAACCTCTTCTAGGTTAGTCTCTTAGATCTAGAGACCATGGTCATCTAAAAATCTGTAACAGGAGGCTGCTTTGTATGATGTTTCAACTAAAAACTCCATTTGGTACGCATATCTCACTTCCCTTGTTCTACTATCGTCAAACTAGTCGATCGCAACAAAAAAATGAAAGAAGTAACCATTAGAAACAAACAAACCAAGCATAGACATAAATATGTAGATCCACTAAAGAAATCTCGGCTTTCAGGCCTGTTCAATATAATATCTAGGAGAAGAAATTAAAACAATAGCATACCTATGTGTCATCCTTAGCCGACTGTCTAACTATTACTGTTAAGTTGTTTTCCTGATGCAGTATATAACAACCTGTGCTTATTGGACATTGTGATAGCAGGCCACAGAGACAGGGATTTCCAATTACCAGATGGCCTGGATATATCAATAATACCATGTTTAACAGAATCATAAACAAATGGCCTTGTTGCAACATGCAATTAGGTTGGCAGAACCTAGTTTAGTCGATTAGCAGATCTTCTTAGACATAACAGGGAAGCTCTCATGGTGGAATGAATTCAAATTGAACTCCCCTAAACTACAGAAGAAGGAGGCTTGTGAAGGTATTTCTATCATTGGAGGAGGGACCATTTTATAAGGTATTCCATGCCTTCTCATGCTTATGATACGTGTTCCCCATTACTACATACCCTTGGAAGCATGTACATTGCTACATTTGAGCAGACAGTATGGTGACAGGAAAGGATGTGGAACAATGTACATTTGCTACATTTGGGCAGACAATTAAGTGAAATCATGTGGGAGAGAGTCAATGGATCCTACGCCATGCCTAACACAACATCCATTTATTTACTAAAGGGTGCAGTTGAAACTTATTAATGGTAGGCATGGATGGCTTGTATTTTTCTTTGGTAGCCCATAACAATAGCACTAAGAGCTCTTTAATGTAAAGCGAATATGGGCATGTTCTAAGGAAGTTATGGGAAAGAAAAATCCCCAGGTTGGTGACAAGGAATATGGTGAACTGCACGCCAGAGTCAAGAATGAAAAAGGTGGAATTTTGCCAAATTTGTCAATTGGCAAAGATAATTCAGAGAAACTTCCAAGCAATTCACCAACAAAGATAATTTAGAGAAAAGTGAATGTAGCACTTTTCTCAGTGGTGAAATTCTCTGAATGTAGCACTTTTCTCACTGGTGTGATTCCTCCTGAACTTAGAAATTTGAAAGTTCAAAATAATAGCAATTTCCAAGTTTCCATAGAACTAAAGAAGTGTGTCATAAATGAGTAAGTCACTTGATGATGTGAGAAAATGAGACCTACTTGAACCCTGGTCATATTTGTCCCTTGTTGAGGTTGTCATACTGATATATTGTAGCATAGCCTGTGTTGAGTTTTAATGTGGTCTTCCACCTCATAATCCCATTCTAGATTCATCAACATCGCACTTATATATTTAAGTTAGCCAATTTTTGCATCAAATTTTCTCTTTCATGAATTTAGGTTATCATTTACTACAAGGATGCACAAGGATAATTCTAGATTTATAGAAATCCTCTAGTACATATTTGTAACAAACTTTCACCCCTTCAAGATATGCAGTCCCCAAAGAGACGAAATTCCCTTGCAAGATTTTTAGGCATTAGCTAGTTGTTGGTTGTTCTTGGTTTCTTCTTATTTTTTGAATCCTTGTTTTTGGAATTCTTATTTTCATTATAGAAATGAGGTTCTTTACAATGCATTCACTCTATTTATCTTCTAAATTTTTTATTTTAAAAGAGAACATTTTCGAAAATGAGGTTTGAAATGCATGGTTAACAAATCTTTATAGTTTTCAATTACAAATGGAACATTGGAACATGCTCACTCGTGGTACATGGTTATTTAAAAACGGTACACAACTATTCAGTTGTGCCCATAATTATACTGTACTGGTTGTTACATGGTATTTCATCACGATAAGCCATAGGAAATTATACCTTAGGGTGATGTATTAAGTTGGAGAGCATTTTGAACACAGCATGATCATGGTGAAGTCCAGAAAGGTTACAGCACAAATTAATTTGTGGAAATAGTTATCTCTAGTTATATGTGTGTATATTTTCTACTCTGATTGGTGAGACATTTGCTCAGGATTTTAATGTGTGTGTGTGTAATGTCTTACAAGTATTTACTACATGTCAAGGTAATAGAAATCCTACTAGGTTATGAAATGAGCCAAGCTTATGTGTGAGAGGCTCCCAGACACTAGAATCCAGATAGGCATCTTCTGGTAACTATATGGTAAAGGAGGGGTGTCGCGTATAACTTATCTTTCAGTATATAAGCATTAGTGTTGACCATACAGTGCCAACCATTGGAGGAGAAGCATGGTGAGAAGTTTGGCCAGCAATACAATTTTCCTATAGGTGCAACAATGTGCAGACAATGTTGGATTTAGTCATCTCATACCCTAGTTGGTTGGTAGGGATGCCTACATGCCAACACTATAATTATCACTCTCTTCTTTGCACTTGTGTTTTCAGTCTGAAATAGGTCCTAACATAGTAGAACTTAGAAGACTACATTGCATGCATTTTGCTACACTTTTGTGAAAACTACATCTCATTCTTGTCAATCCATGGAAAATATGTCACAAAACTACTCTTGGAATCATATGGGAAATATGAATGTTTGTCTAAAGAAATTTATAGCATATAACTTTTCGCTTGCTTCTTTGGATCACATCAGTGTGTATGACTTTTAAATAAGTACAGTGCAGTATTTTATCCTATGCTTGGATTGTTTTTTACCATCTATTCCTCTTCAAGATTCATGTTGTGTATGTATCTTTAAAACATTTTAATGCAATGAGTAGGCCAATTGCCATACCAGTGTCTAAGGAATTCATTTAAAAGATGCAGAAGCGAAATTGCAGCTGTTGACATTAAAAACATACAAAATAATGATCTTTGCTAACCTAGAATTTGGTGAAAAAAACTCCTTAAACCTGCAATTTTGAAATACATGACTCCTTACGCTAAGATGACAAGACCCAGAAATCATACACAATTATGGGGGAAAACTATCATTACCATTTAAATAAGAGAAAGAAAACTATATAAATATCCATTTTAATTGAACTGGTCTGCAAACACTTTAATCATTCAAAAAAATATCTACATTCACTGCAGAATCTTATAGAAGCATTGGTTAAACTTACATATCAGAATTATGGGAAATATTTTCAATAAAGTGTGCTTGGTGTGGATACAATGAACCAATAATTCTTTCGACCACAACATATGTTCCCACATTGAAGTAAGGCCTGTATGATACAATGCTGCACAACCCTTTCCATCCATTTGATGGTTGTCCATTATGTCCATTATGTTCACCACCTACATCAGCTAGAGCAGATGGACCTTCTCTACATAAAGTTCCATGCATCATTTACCACTTTGTAGGATGTAAGTTCCTAATAATGCATCCCATAAAATTGCAAAAAAACATAATTATTCACCTATATTAATGAACTCAACAAATAACAGTTCATCATGTCAGAGTAGAATGTTAGCAGTAAGCTGTTTCAGTGCAAAACCATTACAATACAGTCCATGGAAAATCAGAGATTCCCGAGGAGATAATGTTAATTTTCACTCCATGTATGTGACACAATGTCCCTAAGGTAAAAATGGAAAAAAGACTAAGATTATTCAAGCTCTAGATGTAACCATAAGAATAGTAGGCATAGGTCATATTACACCTCAAAATGAATTCACATGCATTTGGAGGCATTATTGCCAGCAATGCAAATTTGTGTGAGCTTGTTGGCCTACCTCAGTAGCTAAGGCAGCACATTAGGGACTGTTTTGACTTTTTATTGTGCATACTTTACAGACAAATTTTGAGCAACATTTGGAAAATCAGATCCTACAGAGCCTCCTGTATAGGGATACGAATGAAGGAATTATGTAGACATGTTGTCCCTGTTACAGAAGTCATATGAAGACTAGCCTATGCAGAGAAGAAATGAAGCTTTTTCAGGTGAGCTAATGTGAGGATTTGGCTGCATCCTAGATATCTACAAATCAAGAATGGTGAGAGCTCATCCTCTTGGAATAAGAGGGATAATGGATTTTGTGTAGGGCACATGTCAAAGTCTACAATCCCAAAGTTGAATTTGAAAAACTGCCCTATTGTAATCAAGATGAGGCTGCAATACAAGAGGTTTTTCAGGAGGCTTGTAGTGAAAGTTTCCTAGGGTATTGTCCGCTTCAACTCCATTTTATAACTATATTTCAATCTCCATTGACTAGATCCAACCACAAACTGCGTAGGTGTGCTAATCAAACTAATTAGTCCAAATAAAAGCATGAAATTATGTCATTGAATAAAACGGGGCACACTGACTATTATTTCATCACCTATATTCCTCTAGTTTGGATGGCCATTTGTGCTCCTCTCATATGGAAAGAGGCAAAAAGTGGTAGAAAAAGTAATCCCCCCAGTCGAGAATAGTGTCTTTCTGCACAGCAATTCAACTACCATATTCAACATAAGTTAGAGGATCATTTTTGTGCTTATGCTTATCCTCTAATGGCATATTAAAGAACTCTCTCAATACCTCATGTTCGACCATGAGAAGCTCTGGAGAAACTCCATGGTTTATTAGTTGGAAGCATCCCCAGTCTCAATATGCATCTAATATTTCCTCCACAGTCTTTCTTCTTTGTTCTTCACAGAGACAGAAGATATCTATGATGGGTATCTCCTCTTCCACAAGCTTCTATTCTGAGGGTTTCTTGTCATCAGGTCTCATGTATCTTGAAGGAACACAATTGATGCCTCTCTCTGCAAGACACTAGACACTATGGATTGGTTCAGGCCATTCCACTAGAAAACAACCTGAAAAAGCTATCCACTGCTAAATTAAGACAATTGCTAGCGGATTTCTTGTACAGCTTTCACTCCTAGCCATCGGAGCATATATAATGTATATATACCCTAACTTTCATGGAAAAAAAAGATTAGGACATTTATCTAAACAAACACAAACAATGTGTAAAGATTTGAAGCTATCGAGGAAGCAATCCACTCAAGAAAAAAAAAATATATTTATATTTTTTTAAGACAAAGAATTAAGTGAAGTATTGGAGAAGAAATAAAAAAAATAAGCTCCTTGCAATAATCTCTCGAATAATACCACAATCTTTTGGAATTCTTGAAGGTTTGCAGATGATTGTTCTATATATCAATTCCCTTGAAGGACTTCTTCCTAGAGACCTAATTCATTTGAAAAACCTAACTAATGTCAATTTCTGGAACAACAAATTGAATGGAAGCATAATTCCTCTTTGTGGTTCAAGTTTTCTCAAAACATTGGACTTGACAAATAATAGTTTTTTCATGGGAAATCCTATCCCAATTGGTTGATTCCAGAGGTTTACACTGTCTCCAACTAGGTAGGAATGGATTGAACAACAACATTCCTAAAGAGATTGGCCAGATGTTGGAGCTCAATCTATTGGACTTATCTTGGAATAAGCTCACTGGTGGGTTACCTGCAGAGCTTACTAAGTGCATGCATCTGAGTCATCTAGATCTGAAAAATAATCATTTCTCTGGACCTATCCCTAGATGGTTTGGTGATTTATGTGGGCTTGGAGAGCTAAAACTCCCCTTCAATGAATTTAATGGAACAATTACATCCTGGCTTGGGATTTGTACCATTTTACTCACTCCTGCTCTTGACAATAATAAGCTTTGGGGTAGTTTACCAAGGAAGCTGGGGAACCTTGTTTCCTTGAATGTTCTCTATTTGCAGAAGAATAACTTTTCTAGACTAATCCCTTCTTCTATCAAAAATTGTGAAAAACTTTATGACTTGAGGCTCTCATACAATTATTTGACAGGCTCAATTCCAGTGGAGATCGGAAAGATTGGTAATCTACAAGTCATGCTAGACTTGAGTGGTAATTTTTTGTCTAGAAGTATTCCTTTTTCACTTAGGGATTTAATGATGCTCAAATTTCTCAATCTCTCCAATAATCAACTTAGCAGTCAAGTTCCTGATGAGATTGGGGATCTTAGAAGCTTGGTTGAGTTGAACTTATCCAATAATTTTCTCCAAGGATAGTTTCCATTGAGTGCTTCCTAATGGCATTGGATCTCTTTTGTGGGAAATCCTGGACTCTCCGGAAAGCCGTTGGCTCCCTACTCATAGGTTTCATTGGAATCTTCAAGATATAGAAGGAATCAACTAACAAAGAGAGCAATAGCTGGCATCTCTATTGCAATTGTATTGAGTTTAATCCTTTTGGGTGAAATTACCTTCTTGGTTTTATTGAAAATTTATGCTATTTGGGCCAAAGCAATTTCTTCCTCTATCTCAATTTACCACAGGCATGACTTTGAATTGAACAACAAAGAATGTAAATGGAAATTTGAAAGCATGGTTGAAGAAACATACATAACTCAGGATGATTATAACACAGGGTCTTCTGAGAACCATAATTTACCCTAAAGAATACGTATATTCCAAAAGAGCCACAGGGAAGAAATAAGCTTGCAAAGTGAGAATCATGCTTATGGAATATGTCCTTGAAGGAAATGACATTTTTGTGTCGGGCTTCATAACTCTTTTGTATTGCATTCAATTTTAATTGAGAAAAATATCTACAAGGGATGTCTACTTTGATGAGATCATTGTAATAATATTATTCAGTTGGGATGATTGATAGCACTAAAATGTTTCAGGTATCATTCGGTGTGGAACTGATCTTGGCATTATAGTCTCATCACTTGCCACAACTGCCAACTGTATCTATTTATGTCCTCACATTCGAATTTCTTGGAGCAGAAGATATTCTACTAATATTGTTCCTCACATAATCTGTTCAGTTGCCTTTAGCATTTCAAGTGGGAGAAGCTATTTAGTTTTCGAGGACCCCTGGGACCAGACATATGGGAAAACAACATTAAATCAAGCTACTCAAACTTCAAATTGTCTACAACACCTCCCAAATTGCATACCCCTCAACTGCAAGCTAGTACCACACAGTCAACTTAAAAAGCAGAGATGAATTACAGAATAGTATTACATGACTTCGACAGTAAATAGGGAGTGCGCCCCTCTCATGGAATCAATATTTGTGTCAATTGTGTATTGTCACATAGTGTCCTCACAAAAATGGTGTTTTAACATGGAGTGTCCATTCTATAGATGTCATTCTACTTGGACCTAGGAAAACTATGGAGGGGTTCAATGGGGTGGGTATTACATTGGATGTGGCTATTAAGAAAGCAAAGTTGTGGGCTCTAGTTCCAGATCAATTTGCGGGTGGTCGGTTGGATCGACACATCTTGAGATCCGCGAGCTAGTAACCTACTGCGTTGACAAGCGAGCACACAAGATGAGGTGATGTTGGGAGTTAATTCTATGCCTAGGGTCAGTGTCAATGCCCGGGCTAAATGATAAAATCTCCCAATAAAAAGTGTTAGGATTATTAATCCTCCCTTGTCCAAATTTGGTCATATGTCTAAATTGGGAGTCATGTCTAAATCGGGAGTCCATCCAGTCTATTTATAGTCATTAACACCATTGGGTCCACTTGACCAAATTGGGGCACATGTTTTAGTTACTAAAGTGTGGGGAACACAAATTGAGGCTCACTGCCATTGATTGCACTTGATTGCATCAGTTTAGGAGCCTCCTAGACCAATCCCTACAATTTAGGAAGCCACTGGGAGTGCCAAAACCAACCAAGGTTAGTTCACTTTAGTTAATGACTAGTCTAGCTAAGTTAGGAGTCAGTTACATTCAGTTCTAGTCCTCTACATTTAGTTAGCGCTAGGTGTACTTGACTGCACTCATGTGGGGGGCATTTCTCACCTACCATAGTCAGTTAACCTTAGTCAACACTGAATGTAACACTTGAGTTGTGTTTTAGAGCTCCGATGAACTCCGGTTATGGTTTAGACAAGGTCAGTTAACTACTGAGTCCTTCGATAGTGATTTAGACAAGGTATTAGTTACCTACAGTCAAGTAGAGTCTATCAATTTGAATTTCCTCATGTGGATTCAAATTTCATGTGGCTATTAAAGCCATTTTGCTTCATTGTAATTATCATTGGATTACTTTTTGATTAATGAAAGCATTCACAGCTGCAAGCCATTTTTGCACTGTTTCATTCTTCAATTGCTAAGTAAATTGTGAGATCTAATTTGTGATTTGTGTACTTGTCTACAGATCTATGTGCTCAAATTTACATGGTATCAGAGCCTCGGTGGAAAAGACTCCTCTCCTCCTCAAATCTCCAGCCGGATCATTTTTTTGGAAAATTGCTCTTTCCAATACTGCACCAGAAGCGGAGAATTTACCACTTAATATCCCAAGTTAGGAAATTGTTGATCAAGCTTTCTTGATCAACTATGCTGGGTGTGAAGGAAATTCCAAAAGTGCAAACTATTGATCTTACTTTGTATGTTTGATTGTGTGACAGGTTATCAGCTCTTACAGCATTCCCTACAAGCAGCCCTTTCTTCTCAGTGCATTCGCTACAGTAGCTCAATTCTTACTACTACATTTGAAATGGCTCATCTAATAGAGCCTCTCACTCCCTTCAACTATCACCAGTGGAAGGAAAACATGGTGGTTATGCTCCACACCAAAGGGATTTTCAAACTCATAGAAGGAGTAGAGAAAGAGCCAGATTCAGATAAAGACAAAGCTAAGTACATGAACAGGATTGATGAAGCCCATGGACACTTTCTCTCCTCAATCTCTAAATATCTTTGGTTCCACATCCTAAAATTGAAGACTCCCAAGCTATTTTGGCACAAGCTTGCCTCCCTATTTGATAAGCATGATGAGATGAGGATCCATCAGCTAGAAAATGATCTGATTACTCTCAATCCATCCAATTTTGAATCTCTGAATGAATTCTTCACAAAGTTCAAGAACCTGATATATCTGTTGAAGCAATGCAAAGTGGAGAAGGATGAAGATCAACTCATCCTTGCTATTCTCACAAAGCTCAATGCAGACTACTCAGTCTTTGTATCCACCTTCCAAATAGTAAGGCTCACTACTCTAAATTGGAAGATGCCCACTCTTAATGCTTTCATCCAATCTCTTATTTCTGGGAATGATAAATTGATCCAAATGGGGATCACTCGATCTCCCAAAGATCTAGCTCTAGTTGCAAGAGGAGATAAGGTAGCGAATGACAAAGGGAAGCAAAGATATGAGTCCCCTGTGAAGAAAGAGTAGTCAAAAGAACCTTCAGGTTTGAAGAGAAGCAAGAAGAATGGCAAAGGCAAGGTCCTTTGCTCTTACTGTGGAAGGGGCTTCCATTCAGAAAGCTTCTGTATGAGACGAAAACTTGATGAAATGGCTCTTCTTTTGAAAAAGCACAACATTTTTGTACCTTCTAGCATAAGGAAGGATGACACTGAAGAAGAAGAAGAAGAATACCAAAGGAAAGGACATGCATTGAAGGCTTGTTGCACATCAGCACCTGTCTTCCTCATTGATTTTGGAGCTTCCAACCATATGGATGCATCGAGAGAATCATTCTCTTCTTTTTAGTCCTTTGATGGTCCTAGTATTCAGATGGCCAATAACAGTAAAGTCAAAACAAAGGGGAAAGGGCTGTATCCAACTTGAACATGGAAGGTTCAAAGATGTGCTATTTGTTCCCTCCCTAGATTCAAACCTGTTATTTGTCTATCAGATGACCCATGCTGGATCTCCAAAGTGAGTGATCTTTGGTCTTGACTTAGTGGAGATCACAAATATCTCTACTGGGAGAATCATAGTAAAGGGTACTGCAAATCATCCTTCAAAAGCATATGAGTTCTCACATTTCATGCCTCCTTCAGAACCAGTGCACTCTCAGTAGCCACCTACAAGGGAAGGTAAAATCATTGCATCTACTTCTTTTACAGCTTCTACTAGTATTGCAGATCCATCTATATCAGTTTATGACCTTGAGATTCAGGGTGACTCATATCTAGATTCAGTCCCTACTTCCAAACTTGAAGCTAGGAAGATGACTAGAAACTCACCTGAAACTCAGAAAGGAAAGACTCTTATGCTATGTCATGCTATCTTACCTCCTTCAGGGAGATGCAATAGACTCCCTGTAATATGCTATATGGAAAGGGCTCAATCTTACTACATTCAGAAGAATGGATATGATCATACACCTCTTCATTCAACAAGAGACAAAGGTTACATTCCTCCTTCCTCCCATCATCATTTTTGGAGAAGGAGAAGTCTACATGCCATGCCCCAGAACACCTGTGCACAACACACCATGCATGCTGCTTCACTACCTCATAGAGACGAAGATTGCAGCAACATATTTTCAAGTTTTTCAAACTTGAGATATGATTCTACCTCCTTAGCTAGAGGGAGGGATTTTTTCCCATGTGGTTTTTTCCCTAGCTCCTTGTATTAAGCAATTACTTTATTTTACTTGATGTAATGGGTAACCTATGGTCTTAGTTACCAGGGCCCACAGTTTTTCCAAGTTAGCATTCAAGGGGGGTGTTAGGATTATTAATCCTCCCTTGTCCAAATTTGTTCATATGTCTAAATTGGGAGTCATGTCTAAATCGGGAGTCCATCCAGTCTATTTATAGTCATTAACACCATTGGGTCCACTTGACCTAATTGGGGCACATGTTTCAATTGCTAAAGTGTGGGGAACAAAAATTGAGGCTCACTGCCACTGATTGCACTTGATTGCATCAATTTAGGAGCCTCCTAGACCAATCCCTACAATTTAGGAATCCACTAGGAGTGCCGAAACCAACCAAGGTCAACTCACTTCAGTTAATGACTAGTCAAGCTAAGTTAGGAGTCAGTTACATTCAGTTCTAGTCCTCTACATTCAGTTAGCACTAGGTTTAATTGACTACACTCATGTGGGGTGCATTTCTCACCTAACATAGTCAGTTAACCTTAGTTAACATGGAATGTAACACTTGAGTTGTGTTTTAGAGCTCCGATGAACTTCGGTTATGGTTTAGACAAGGTCAGTTAACTACTGAGTCCTCCGATAGTGATTTAGACAATGTCTTAGTTACCTACAGTCAAGTAGAGTCTATCAATTCAAATTTCCTCATGTGGATTCGAATTTAATGTGGCTATTAAATCCATTTTACTTCATTGTAATTATCATTGGATTACTTTTTTATTAATGAAATCATTCACAACTACAAGCCATTTTTGCACTGTTTCATTCTTCAATTTCTGAGTAAATTGTGAGATCTACTTTGTGAGTTGTGTATCTGTCTACAGATATATGTGCTCAAATTTATAAATAGAAACTTATCGGCAATTTTAACCTAGCTACCTACTCTTCAGGAAAAATTTACCAATTCGCACTAAACCAAGAAACTTTCAGTATTATAATCGGGAAAAATTTATCAATTCACACTGAACCAAGAAACTTAGCGGGGATTTTGTAAGGAAAGAAGGAGATGTTGACTCTAGAGCTACAGAATTCATGCCCCATCTCTTCACGNATAATCGGGAAAAATTTATCAATTCACACTGAACCAAGAAACTTAGCGGGGATTTTGTAAGGAAAGAAGGAGATGTTGACTCTAGAGCTACAGAATTCATGACCCATCTCTTCACGAGCCTCTAGGTTCTCTCCAGTGTTGTTTTATCTTGGCAACGATGGTAATACCGAAATTGTAAACCATCAACCGCGGTAAATATCCATACCAATCTCCTCAACGATATCACAGATTGGACAGGCTATTTGGCGCCAACAAGCTGAGTAGTCATTAATGGAATTAGAGGATGAAATCTCCATGGGGTTCAGGAAAATCTGCCATCATGCCCTAACAGAGGTGGGTGGAGAGTTGGGTGGCAGAATAGATTTTTTTATTTTATTTTTATTATTTTATTATATAAATTATATAGATTTTTTTATATATATAAATTATATGGGTTTTTTTGTTTTTGTTATATATATTTTTGTTTTATTTTTATTATTTTATTATATAAATTATGTTAATTGGGTATATATTATATTTTTTTAATAATTATCATATAAGTTGTTTAGTTTTATAAATGGAGTAGTCTACGGAGTCAACGACTTGGCCCGAAAGCCGGTCGTAGTCGCCACTTCTCGACCAAATCATCAACTCCAACCAGTACCAAAATATGATTAATACTCTTCAGGACGGCGACCAGCGGCTGCCACAGATGAGGGCCCTGCATCCCCTCGAGAACCATCCATTCGAATGTGCCTTGACCCTCCATGTAAACTTACCAAATGCATCCAATGCATGGCCAAAAAAACACATCAACTTCATATCTGTGGATTGAAAGTATCGTTCGACCCCTGCTCTACAATGACATTTGCAACAAGTAAAACTCCTTGCAAAGTTTAATTACTTCTTTTAATGTCTGCTTCAGTTTTCCTTTGGAGCGTGTGAGGAATGTTGATGTGCAAAAACCAGTGACCTTTGCAAATAGTGGCATTGTAGGAGGGTTCTCATGCTTTCCCTAGGATGAAAGATCAAAATGCATATGGTTATGAGCGCATAGGCTGGAGATGGTGATAATTGTGAATATAAAGTGGAAGTTGTAACTCCGACAGCATTGAGACCTGTAAAAATCCATAACAACTGGTTATTGATTGGAGTGATGAACATGATCGGAGTGACAAGAACCATACCTTTGAAGCACTCCGATTGGTCACTGCGAGATCCTGAACAGACCTATCATCTGAAAAAATAGGGTATTAGTGCAAAAAATAAGGGAGCAGGGGTCGAATGATACCTTCAGCCCACAGATCCAAAGTGAATGTGTTTTTTTTTCCATGCATTGGATGCATTTGGTAAGTCTACGTGGAAGAGGCTCATTCGAATGATCGGTTCTTAAGGAGATGTATGACTAATATGGTTCTTCTAGCTAGGTTTCTATATGGTATTGGTTCTAGTACCTAATTCATAATTGACATAGGAACCTAATTTTCCTTTCGAACGTGCTTAGTCAGGTTTGCTTCAATGGTGTAGCAGGGATAAAGATGGTCAAGAGAAAATTTGTGCAATTGGTTTGGTGGATCTCTGAAGATCGAGGTGCATGGCACCAATATTACTAATAGAAGGTGTTACAGTTTACAAAATTTAATTTACACTTCATTGTCAAATTTGCAATTTTTCATGACAGAATTAAAAATGACTAACATAAATGACTAATTCATATTCTTCTAGATAGTCATTTTTTATGCCATGACTAAATTAGTGGTTTATGTTAGTCATTTTTAATTCTGTCACTTATTATCTAGTCATATTTGTTAGCTGGTAACTAAATTAGTCGTTTATAGTTGGATCAATCAAAATTGCTCATATTTAGTAGTAAATCACTTGAAAAACCTATGGTTACTAGAATTTTTAGTCACCTAGTAGCTAATTCATCATTTTATACTAGTGTCTCTTATCAAGAAATATGCTTAGGTGTTGTAAACCATTCTCTGCAAATCTATCTATCATACTCAAAGAATTGATGGGTTTTTCATCCTCCGTATTTGGAGGGTTTTCCCAGGGTATATCTTGACTATCATGGTTGATTTATGGAGATGATTTATATGGCTTATTTATGGATTTTATTTATATGACTGATTTACGAAGATGATTTATGTGGCTAATACGTTTGTTAGATTTACATGTGGTTGATATTTTATGAGATTCACTTGTGACTGATATATTCATATGTGGTTGATTTATGAGATACATATGTGCTGAAATTGATTGATAAAAGTTTTAAAGTTCAAGCTTCTCTGATTTTTCTCAAACACCAACATGGTATGATAGCATAGGGTGTGAAAGCACTTAGTTTTGTGCATCAAGCTAATCCTATGTATATCTTAAAGATGTGAGCAAAATATTGTTGCATCCATGACATCAATCTCCATTCGATTGGAAGACCTCCTTGAAGGCACTTCCAACTTCAACACATGGAAGGAAAGAGTGTTGAATCGTGTTGTTGACACGTTCACAGGTATTCATGTTGAAGCTTGTGGAGTCCTGTGGTGAATTATGGAGCTTCTCAATGTTTCGGTTAGACTAGTGTAGCCCTTCTTAAGGAGATATTGTGTGAAGGATCTCGCCTTATCAATTATAACCTAAGTTTTCTTATTTAAATAGTCGAAAATTATATCAATTTTAAGTTTAAATAAAGTGGTAGTCGGTTTTAATATTATCATTTAGTTTAAAAAGTGTAAATACTAATTAGAAAAATTATAATCATTATTATTTTCTATAAAAAATTTATTAATGTTTTTTAATAATTTATGTTTTTAATTAAGGTATGAATTTTTTAATTTTAAGTTTTTATGATTTTGACCTCATAATAAGAATTGTTATATATATGTAAATTTGTAAATTTAAGATTTGATAGAATAGTATTTATTTATAAATTTGTAAATAAGAATTATTATATATATGTAATTTGTAAATTTAAGATTTAATAGAATAGTATTTATTTGTAAATTTGTAAATTTAAGATTTAATAGAATGGTATTTATTTAAAACTAAGCCATAAAAAAAAATTAATAATAAATTTTAACCAAATTAAAGTCATAAAGTGAATTGTAATTTCATTAAAATGGTATTAAGATTTTTAGTTAAAACTTAAGTTTTTTAAAGGAATAAAGTGTTTTAAGGTGTTTTATTATTAAAAACTTTAATTAATAAGTTTTTAAAAAGTTTAAAATATTATTTACCATTTAAGTTATCTAGTATTATTATAGTTAGCATTATAATTTAAAGTATTCCTAAATTAATTTAAATCTATCTTATGATAACATTAAATTTTAATGTTTTTAAAATTAAAATTCATTATAATAATGCAAACTATAATTATAATGCAAGCTATAATAATTCATTAAAATTTAATGTTATCATAAGATAGATTTAAATTAATTTAGGAATACTTTAAATTATAATTCTAACTATAATAATACTAGATAAATTAAATGGTAAATAATATTTTAAACTTTTTTAAAAATTATTAATTAAAATTTTTAATAATAAAACACTTTAAAATACTTAAGTCTTAACTAAAAATCTTAATATCATTCTAATGAAATTAAAATTTACTTTACGATTTTAATTTGGTTAAAATTTATTATTTTTAAAATTGAATTTTTTTTAACTAAATACTATTCTATTAAATCTTAAATTTACAAATTTACATATATATAATAATTCTTATTATTAGGTCAAAATATTAAAAACTTAAAATGAAAAATTTCATACCTTAATTAAAAATAGAAATTATTAAAAACATTAATAAAATTTTTATATAAAATAATAATGATTATAATTTTTCTAATTAGTATTTACACTTTTTAAACTAAATGATAATATTAAAACCGACTACCACTTTATTTAAACTTAAAATTGATATAATTTTCCACTATTTAAATAAGAAAACTTAGGTCATAATTAGCAAGGCGAGATCCTTCACATCGTATCTCCTAAAGAAGAGTTGCACTGGTCTGCCTGAAACATCGAGAAGCTCCATAATTCACCACAGTGTTGAACCTTCTCGAGAAGCATGATCTTAGTTAATTCATAAATTCAGAAATAGAGAAGCCTACCACTAATGCAACAGGAATAAATTATAAGAAGAATCAAGCAAAGACAAAGAGGATTATATATGATTGCATGAAGGACAATATCATGTCGATGATCACACTATTGAAGACGACAAAGGAGTGTTTTGAAACACTTATGAACTTATATGAGAAGAAATCTCCTACTCAAAAAGGGATTTGAAAAACAAGTTGTGCAACCTAAAGATGGATAAAGACGAGACTGTAGCATCATTAGTCACAAAGATTTCACAAGTGAAAGATAATATTGTAAGCATCGGTGTGGTGATAGATGAGGATGGCTCTCTTCAAACCACCATTGATGGACTCCCTTCCTCATGGGAAAATTTCTTAGCAGTGATAAATGGAAGAGAAGAGAAGCCCAACTTCAAAAGACTATGGTATGATTGCATCCAAGAATAAGGGTACATCCAAAGCAAGGTTGTGTACACTAGAGAGGAGAATTTTGTCCTCGTGGAAAGGATGAAGAAAGGGAAAAATCCTTTCACTACAAATAATCTCTTCCATTCGAGTGAATAAAGAAGGACTCTGATATTCTCCGCAACGGTGCATAGATCAAGTGGGAGAGCACACAAATCAATGAAAGATAAGTACTTTATATTTTGATTGTTATATGATGTTATAAATAAGATCTAAAGTTTTTTTAATATGTCTCATGACTATCATATAGAGATCTATATTCCCGTACTTTGGAACTGTGTTGAACATATGCATTATTGTTTGTCTTTTATTAGCATATTGTCGATCTCATGAGTCCATATTATGTGATATGATATAGGATTGATATCAGACTTATGTAGGACTGATATATACTTAAATAGGGCTGATATAAAGCTAAAAATTTCCTTCATAATACATGAGATAGAGGGATACATGCTTGCTTCATGAGATGTGAACATAAGACCACATGATTGGTCATAATATATCAAATAGTGGGCTTCATGCTTGCTTCATGAGATATTGAGGCTGCATATTTCCTTCATAAAATATGAATTTTTGAATTGATATAGGACTAATATAGGGTTGCAAAAATCACATAAGATATGAATAGAGTTACATAAAAGTATTGATTTAGTCTATGTACATAACTGTGTGAACCATTGCCAATATGTTGAAAGTTTTCATGTGATTACATTTCTTGGTCATGTAATGTTATTAATAATTTGAATAAATTTTGTTGTAGGGAAAAACATATGCCACAACCTACAAGAAGAGAATTACATGGAGTCATTCAGATGGTTGATCCTGAAAAAGAGTAGATCGAGAGGTTCCTATGTTTCTTAGGAAGAAGACAAAATAGAAGCACTAATTCTATTCGGAGAAATGTAAAGACTCCTGAAGGTAATGTATTTATCTTAATTATATTCATATATTTGTTATATATAGAGGAGGATGAGTCTTCATGACATAGGACTCAAATTTATGATTCTCACATCCTAGATGTTGAGAGGGAGAAGCTACATTTGCTAGCTCCTGGGAAAAAAAGTGGAAATAGTTAAATTAACCTCCTACTCTGTAGAAACCATGTATGGTACTCATATTCAAAAGGAATTTATATGTAATAATTTTGGGTGATTCTTAATATTAGAGGTGTCACGATCATTGGATAATGTTTTTCTTTTGTTGAACACAAATGTTCAATAAAGTTATTGAAAGGATTCAAGAACAATGGATTATAAATCCATGACCACAAACATAGAGATAAATCATATTCTTGTTCATATTTGTAGGATCTCATAGATGTGATATATATCTATACAAGTCCCAGGATTAGTTATATGCTTTACAGTCAGTACATAGACATGTACAACAAAGCATGTGTTGTGTTACCTACATGGTACAAGAATATTTGGATTCAAACATGTCATAGTCAATGAAAGTAAGTTTCATGGATATATGGATTATGACTAGTATAGTGATCGAGAAAGATCACATTAAAGATGTTGCTTAGATAGAGAATACTTTAAATCAATAAAACTTTACAAAGTTCCTATTTAGTTATATCCAAGACATGGTACAGAAAGGAGTTGTGTAACTCCTGTACATATCCACAGATGAGTAGAATTGCCAACATATTTACTAAGCCTCTATATAGAACAAGCTAGGTATAATATAAAAGACTCCTCTAGTTTAAGAGGGAGTATTGATGTATCTTCACAGGTAGCAGCACTTAAAATTCCCGAAACTAGTTATCCATGATACATGACTCAGGAAGCCAGGGTTTGTGATATTGTGTGGAGAAAATCCACTTGAGAAAAGACATGGTCAAATTCTCAAAGACCATTAGATACTCAAGAAGAGTTATAGTTTGAACTGTCAAAGTACAATTAAAACTCTTGGAGAGGTAGTTGGGGTACTGTAGTGTAAAAGAATAATCATTATAAAAGTTATCAAGCCTTGAAGAACATCATAGAGAATGGAAAGATCGGAGGGAACTTCTCTAGATAGAAAAATATTCTATAAGTCAACAAATGTTGAAGATTGAAAGAAAATATGATATTTTCTTTATACAAAATATCACACATTTAATATGATGGATTTTAAATCCATGGTTTCTAGTTTAGAGAAACTGCATTCTATATCGAATCCAGATGATTCTACTATGTATAATTAGTTGGTTGGTCTCTTAGCAAACCTTCTGTATTTTATGTTTGTTACTAAGTATATGTTTGAATAATTTTGAGGTACATTATAATATGCTCTTTATTGTATTTGATACATGGTAAACCTATTGTTCTATATTGCTAATGCTTTAGCCTGAGATAAGCTATAATGTTTAGGTTAGTACTACATAATAAAAGTGTTTTTTGGATAGTAATACATGTTGAAGAGTAAAGTAGCTTGGGGTTATACCTACTAGGGTGATATACTTGAGTCTACAATGATTAGGAGTTAATAGTCAAGATTTCTAAAAAACCCTACGTATTATGATAGAATACATTGAGATGAAGTCTAACTTCATCAAAATCATGGTCATGTAAAATAAAAATTTCAATACATAGCTACTAATGAGCAGATTGAAAATTTGTGAACAAGCCACTGTTAGTAATGAAGTTGAGATACTTATGAGAAAAGCTTGGTATGGAAGGAAATTGTTGGTAAAGAAGAGAACGTCTCGCTTGCTGAGAGGGAGTGTCGATTGTACAAAACCAAGAGTCATTCTCTAGACTTGTGAGTAACATCAAGTTGAACTTGTGATTCATATCAAGTCTTATGTATCCTCATATGGTTGAGGTGGCAATGCATGTACTATAGATATCAAATCAAATATTCTCATAGAAGGTACCTTATGAGATGTACCTCCAATTATGGAGATAAGCTTGTGTGTAATATCAAGATGAGTCTTATGATTAATATAAAGATTGTAGACTTGTTAGTAATATCAATTCCTCCAAATATCCTTTTTTATTGAGGTGGAAAACATTACTTGGTAAAGTGAAAAAACTATGTGATATATTGCTAGTCATGGTCATTGAGTGTTATAAGTCTCCTTTAGAGAATAGCTACCCCTAGAGTGAATTAATTTAGCATATCACTATATGGAACGGGTTAATATATATGATCATCAGTATGTATGGAATAATTATTCTAGGTATGATATGATAATATGGATAAATAAAACACATATGGACCATGCATTAATTATATAATGATAACAAGATAAAACATAGAGAAAGAGAATTCGAATTTCCAATGCAAATGTCTAAGTGAACTCAAGTGATAAAGTTTCAGTAAAATATGAATGCCTAAATCGATGACTCATTCAAAGCATCAGTTGAACTATTAATAAATCTAATCAGTTAAGTAAAGAAGAGGTTAATGTTCATCAATTAGTATGCATCAATTAACTAAAGAGCTCCATGCAAAATTTAATTATATAAATTGTGCATAATGGCACTAAGAGTGAAGCATTGATGACACTTAAGTTAGCCTGCTAACTAAGTGAACAACAGTCAGTTAAATATTGAGTTCAAGTTAGTTAACATTCAGTTCAAGTCATTTAACATTCAGTTCAATTCGGTTTAAGACAATGAACATTCAGTCAAATATAATTGAGGAAATGAAGGGCGCTAATAATTGCCTAGAGGGAGTTTTAGTTAGCTCCTCCTTGTTGATGCACTATGGGGTTCTCTCAGTGTGTTTACTAAAACTCCTATGCTGTACCTTTTGCATGCTAGGGTTTTTGTCTTATTATTAATGTTCTAGGCTTATGACAAGTTCAATAGAATTGCATACATTTGTTTTTTGTAGGGTTACATTGTATATCTCTTCTCTACTATTGCAGTCATATCTCTTATCGAGAAACTTTCTTTTGTGTTGTAAATCATTCTTTGAAAATATATCATACTCAAAGAATTGTTGGGTTTTTCATCCTCCATGTTTGGAGGTTTTTCCTAGGGTATATCTTGTCTCTCATGGTTGATTGATTTATATGGTTGATTTATGGAGTTGATTTATATGGATGATTTATGAAGATGATTTATTGTAGAAATAATAGCTCCAATGCTATGAGAAAATATTCTAAGAAGAAGCACAGGAAATAGATCTTGCTACTAATCATTCTCACAAGCATACAATGGAAAAATAAAGAGAAGAAAAGAGATTGAATCACATGAATGCAATGATGAATATTGGAGTGTATCCTTCCATTAATTAATGATTAATAATAGTGTACATAAATATTACATCCATCATAGGAAAAATTGATTTGTATGGAGATAACTCATAAATCTCAGAAAGGTAGACTTACCAAATATGATAAACCCCCATAGGTGGATAAAGCACCTCCCAAATCAGTCAAGGACCTCACAAATTAGAAAAATCATGAGTGATTTGTCAAGGGTGATGGAAAAAACACGCTAATCCTGGAAAATTGAGATAAAATCATGGAGGATGGGTTGAAACAAAAGATACCAGTTTCCTAGTTAACTAGCCTTACCTTATCGACAAAAAAGATGGATAAAAGCAGAATAAGGCAGAATCTGCAGGAAAGCGTAGTTACTAATTCTAGATGTCCATAAAGTGGTAAATATCAACCCAGAATTAGAAATAAAGCAATCATGGGGTATAGATGGCATGTGTTGACTTTAAGGTGCAAGTGGATACCAACTAATTAGCTAGTGGGTAGGAATTTAATTAAATAATGATTAAATATTTTATCCTAAGTTATGAGTGGGTTTAATACATTCCAACACCCCCATTTAAGTCTAAATTTATGATGGTATGTCAAAAATATAGGTGCATATAGGGTCCAGCAACAAGGCTATGGTCACCCTTTACCAATTATTATGGCCAAAAAACTGAGGAAAGAGGCAAAACCACATGGGGAAAATCCTCACTCAAGAAAGGACATGAGAGGAAAACCAAAAATGTTGTTGATTCTGCTCTAAAATAAATGTTGATGTCTGGAGGAATCTTCTTCTTGGAAAGAAGAGAAATCTGCTAACCTGGATCAAGGACAGCTGCAGGATGGAGACTAGGACCGTGTAAAACAACTGAGATCCAATTATATGAAATCTCTTGAGAGTTGTAATCAGCTCCAGGAGATGTAATGACTTGAACTTCAAACCAATAGATATGAAATCAGCTCCATATAGGTGAAATCAGAGTCCAAGCGAATGTATAATGTCCCATATTCATTTACACATAGAGGATATGCGCAAGTGAGCATGTAGGAACTAGAAGAGGTCATAAGATCAAGGAGTGTGAATGCATGGGATCCATGGGTTGATCTAGCTTCCAATCAATCCAAAATAACAAATATAATCATATCAATAGACTCACGGGAATACACTGATAATGAAGCCTCTATAGTAGAAGTATGAAAAGAGGAAGGAAGGAGATGTTCAAAATCTTCAAAGAGGCTTTGAGGATTGATTCCAAGAACAAAGGAGGAGATGAAAAAGAACATGATATCAAGTATGGTAAGTGGTGTGACACTAATAGGACTTGATTTGGCTAAGCAAACATCCAGGAAGACGCTAGGTTTCACACCATCAATGAGAGAGATATTCACAAAGTTTGAAGGATCTGGCACATAGATCTCAGAATCTAAGATAGGAGATATAGAGAACAATGAATGGGTGAATGGATCATCATCAATAGATGCTCCATATTTTAACTTTTTTTCATCATTATTATCACAAGAAGAAGAATCACCTTTAAGAGACACAAAAAAAGATGGCTCTTCAATATTTGCTTCTTCATTGAAGGAGTAAGCATTTGAATCAAAGAGGGTAACAACAACATGAACTATACGAGAAACTTCTTCATCATGATCAAATTCATCAAAGAATGTAGAGGCCAAGAAATCTTGAGAGAGAGAGCATGAGGAGATGTTGGGTTCGCTCCTTGCTTCATCTTCTACTTCCTGCACACCAAAATCTTTGTCCAAATTGTTCCAAACCTCAAATGTATATTCAACATAATCTATGAGATGATGTATATTTGGAGACATTAAAAAACACATAATTCCATAATCTCTATCACAATTATTCATCCAATCAATACTCTCTTCATAAGACTCAGGTTCGCTCAATGTACCAATGGAGACCTCAAAGAGACAATGCCTCTTCAAGTATGCGCTCATCTTGGGCTTCCAATCATCATAGTTGAAAGGAGATAATAGAAGAAATTTTGAATCCAAATTGAAGTTGTTGATATGCTCTAGGAGATACTCTCTGCAACCTGCAAAACAAAATTAGGAGAAAATCTTGTAAGCTAGACGAGCTCTTCTTCAGAGAGGGATAGGATATTGGATGCACTCTGCTAGAGAGAATAGGTAGCTCCTCAACTCTGTAGAACTTGAGCAACATTGCAATCTGATACAATGTATAATGTTTCAAGGTTGTTCTCCCCTTAACTCTAATACCATGTATAAATAATAACTCCAATTCTATGAGCAAAGATGCTAAGAAGAAGCACAAGAAATAAATCTTCCTACTAAGAATTCTCACAAGCATACACAGGAAAATTAAAGAGAAGAAAAGAGGCTGAATCACATGAATGAAGAGATGAATATTGGAGTGTATCCTTCCATTAATCAATGATGAATAAAAGTGTACATAAATAGTACATCCCTCATAGGAAAAATCAAGTTGTATGGAGACAACTCATAAAGCACAAAATGGTAGACTTACCAAATATGATAAACCCCCATAAGTGGCTAAAGAACTTCCCAAATCAGTCAAGGACCTCACGAATTACAAAAACCATGAGTGAATTTTCAAGAGTGATGGAAAAATCATGCTAATCCTAGAAAATGGAGAGAAAATCATGGAGGATGGGTTGGAAACAAAAGATACCAGTTTCCTAGTTAAATAACTTTACCTTATCCACATAAAAGCTGGATAAAAGTAGAATAAGGTAGAATCTGCAGGAAAGCACATTTACTAATTATGGATGTCCATAAAGTGGTCAAGATCAACCCATAATCAGAAATAAAGCATTCCCAGGTATAGATGGCATGTGCTAACTTTAAGGTGCAAGTGGATGCCAACTAATTATCTAGTGGGTAGGAATTTAATCAAATAATGATTAAATATTTTATCTCAAGTCATGAGTGGGTTTAATATATATTTATGTGGCTTAAATATTTGTGAGATTTACATGTGGTTGATGTCTTTATGTGGCTGATATATTTATGAGATTCACATGTGGCTGATATATTCATATCTGGTTGATTTATGAGATACATATGTGCTGAAATTGATTGATAAAGGTTTTAAAGTTCAAGCTTCTATGATTTTATCAAACAACAACAATATAAATAATGAAATTCTTGATAAGGGAGGTGTAGATATACAGGGTGGATAATGAGAGAATTTTGAAGGCCTAAAAGCAATGAAATGAGTTGATTACACAACTCATACAAAGTTTAAACCTGTTGCAAAGACAAATCCATGCTAGAATAACTTCATGTAAGGAGAAAGAAGAAAAGGAAAGTCCAAAGAAGAGATCCCCTGAAATAATTAAGTCACTCTAAGAGTGATACCAAATGTCACGGTCAACACTATTCCCCAACCCATGCAGTTAGGAAGTCATATATGACTAAGTATTCTAGAAGAAACCCAATAAGGTATCCAAATAGACATCATAAAAGAAGACATGTGGAATAAGTGATGCAAGGGAAGTTGTGGAACATTAAGCCTCCTACTTTCAATTGTGAGAGAAAGAAAGGAGAAGATGTCGAAGCATGGTTATTCAGGGTGAAAAAATATCTTTCACTACATAATTATTCTTTAAACATGGAGGCCATAATTTCCATTTACAATCTATATAGGAAGGCTTCCATGTGGTGGGATTAGTTAGTTCAAGTGAAACATGTCAGTGAAATTTTTTTTTCTAGAACCAATTCAAAAAGTACTTCCAACAGAAGTACTTCTGTGAGGATTACTATAAAAATAAAATGGATGAATTCTATGAAATCAAGTTGGGATCCATAAGCATGGAGAAATATGAAATAATTTTTTTGGAGTTGTTGAGGTATGATTTTTTCATTAAGAGAAGGTGAAAATACAAATGTTCTTGAGTGGATTACCTTCATTTACAAATGTATAATTCAGTATGATGAATTGAAGACTCTTGAAGAGACAATAAAAAAATCCAAGCAACTCCATGATGAGAATAGGGGAAGGGTAGATGTTCAGAAGTTTTGGAGAGATAATAAGAGAAATAAAAAGAATAGAGGAAGAAAGGATTCAAGCCAACTTTCTTAAAAATCAGCAACCACATCAGTAGAGGGATTTCACTCGGGATGGATCCCAAAGGATAGAGTTTTCGGGAGTAAGGAAGCGAGTTAAATGTTCAGGATGTGAAGGAAATCATTTGTACAAGGGATTTCATAAAATGATAGATAAATTGAGGACGATGCATGGCATTGAGAAAGACAATACAATGGGATATGTGGCCAGAAATATCCTAATATCAATTTCCATCAGGAAAATATTAGGATTGCATATGAAGAAATGTTTCAAGAAGGGTTTGTAGTTATATACAACTCATGTAGAAGAGACATAAAAGAATAAAGGCCCTAGATTGGAATACATACATAATTAGTACACTTGAGTTAACATAATTGTAGATGAAACTAGAAGATTTGTTGAAGAAAGGATACATGCAGTGACCAAGTGTGTATCCTTATGGAGCACTAGTTTTCTTTGTAAAGAAGAAGGATGCAACGCTCAAATTACATATTAATTTCATGCAATTAAATAAAATCATAGTAAATAATAAGTATCCATTTGCTAGGATTGATGGCCTGTTTGATCAACTGATAGGAGTTAAGTTCTTCTCAAAGATAGACCTGAGATTTGGTTATCATCAAGTAAGAATCAAAGGACACGACATCAAAAAAACAACATTGACGACTCATTGTGGTAATTATGAGTTTTTGGTGGTTCTAGTTTTATTTCAATAATAAAAAAGAGTCATTATGAGGAATAATAATCACAAGAAAGATCCCTCATTCTTAATACCTTTAAGTCATCTTGTTCCATCAAATTTTTGGCAAACTCCTCCTTGGACTTAGGCTTCTAATATAGTTTAATTTTTTCCCCATTGACGAGGAATGAGACCTTCTCATCATCAAGTGTTCCACATTTGACCAATACATTTTCATAAGAAGCTTCAACTTCATAAGGACTGATAAAATGTGCATTGAATTTCCCATTAAAATTTTTAAACTTTGAATCGAAAAGGAGTGCCCAATCCCCTACCTTGAAATGCTTCTTTTTAATTATCGTGTCATGCCATATTGTCCTTTTCTTTTGGATGATATATTTGTGTTGAAAATATTCTTGTCACATCTCATCCAACTTTTTTAATTGTTCAACTCTATTGTATTGAACCTCAGTCAAATCCATGCCTAAATATGCAACTGTTTTTTAAAGTCTTGATCTAAAATTCGATAGGAAGAAGTACTTTTTTTCCATAAACCCATTTGTAAGGAGAGAAAGCAGTAGTACTTCTATAGATTGTTTGGTATGCCCATAAGGCCTCTGGAATATTATCTAGCCAAATTCCAATCCTTCTTGTGTAGTTATACTGTTTTGGTTAAGATTTCCTCTAAAACCTTGTTAGTTGACTCCCCTTTCCCATTGGATTGTGGGTGATATGGAGTGGATTTCATATGTATGATTTCATACCTTTGAGTAATTGGATGCATTAAATTAGAAGTAAATTGATAATCTTGGTTAGTAGCAATCTCTCTAGGTACCCCAAAGTGAAAAAAAAGTTCAGCAAACAAGAAATCTACTACTACCCCGCCCATGGCTTTAGGTAAGGATTTTTCCTCCATAGACTTTGTCACATAGTCTGTGCAAACATAAATAATTTTTTCCTTCAAAAGGAGGTTTAATAGGTCCTACAAAGTCTAGGGCCCATTTTTCAAAGGACCCTACAATAACACAAGGTTTGAGTACCATCTCATATAATGAAGTGGGTTGACCCGTCCTCTCATAGTTGTCACATGCCCAAACATATTTATTTGCATCATTGGAAAGAATGAGCCAATAAAGTCCCAAGTGGAGGATTTTATATGTTGTTCTTTTATCTTAAAAATTCCTCCCCTAGGGTTTATCTTCTCAATCCTTTAGGATGTCATGAATTTCTTCTTCTCTCACACACCTATGAATATCAATTCAGGATCAGTGTGAAAGAGATATCCTTTAATCCAAGAATAAGGAGAACTCATCCTCGCAACCCTCTTCCTTTCCTTAAGTGAAAATTTGGGTGGTAGTTTCCCTATGGTAAGATAGTTGGCTATGTCTACAAACCATTTTGAGTTAGTACAAATAGAAAACAAATTTTCATGTGGGAAACTATCATCAACATGAGTATTCTCACCTTCATTTCTCAATCTAGAAAGAAATCCATCTACTTGATTTTTCTTCCTTGGCTTGTCCAAAATTGTGATGTTGAATTCTTGTAGCAACACCAACCACCTAGTAACCCTGTCATTCTTGATTGGCTTATTCATGAGGTACCTGATGGCAGAGTGGTTATTATGGATAAAATATTCATACCCTATGATGTAGTACCTAAATTTGTTTATTTCATACACAATTGCAAGGAATTATTTCTCAATTACAATGTAATTTAGTTTAGCAGAGGATAAATTTTTGCCTATAAAGTAAATAGCATGGGTTAAGATATTTTCTTTCTAGACCAATACTGCCCCTATGGAACAATATGATGCATTGGTAGAAATATGAAATGGAAGGCTCAAATTTGGACCTCTCAACACTGGGGCTGAACAAAGTTTCTCCTTCAATACATCAAAGGCAAGTTAACATTCCTTACTCCAATGAAAATCAACTTGTTTTGTTAGCAGTTTGAACAATGGAAGAGATACCTTTGTAATATTTTTTATGAAGACTGATAGTATCTTGCATGGCTTAAGAAGCTTCAAACCCATTTTTGTCTTTTAGGGGATAACATGTTATCAATAAATCTTATTTTAATATGATCAACTTGGATTCTTGCAACAAACACGTTGTCACTCCCATCACAACAACCTCAGTCAAAAAATTCATTGCTAAGTGATAAATTTGAATCTCTACACCTCTTTAGAATTTTTCTAAGATTATCTAAAATTTTCATAAAAGAATCACCAAATGTAGTTAATTAATCCATGTATACCTGTTACGGAGAGAAATTCCTATGGCTTGGGGTACCACAACAGACAGCTTGACTCTAGAAATCAATCCTTTCCAATATGCAATAGAAATCAAATATCTAACACTAAAGGATCAGACCTCGTACCTTATTCTGGACGGTTGAAGTAGATCCTCGTTGAGCTTTCCAACTTCAACTTGAATTGATTAATCACTTTCCTCAACAACAAGTAAACAAGAAAAGCATACTATATATTGGTGTTAGATCCATTCTAGAATATTTAATCAAAAATGTATAAGCATTTGAAATCATCCATGGATTAAATATTCATTCAAACATACATTATTGGACAGAAAAAAAAAATTCTATTAATATAAAATCAGAGATTAAAATGGATACAACCTCTGTTGGCACATCTGCAAATTGGAGAAACTGAATCCCCCACTTGGGCCTCCACCACCTCAATCCTCCATCTCTCGATAGCAAGCTCACAAGCAAAAGGAAAGCTTTGGAAGAACACAAAATTGCTCCAAGGGACAAAGGGATGCAGACTCAAGCACAAGTTCTGACAACAATGGACTATAGTTCCTTTGCTCTCAATTCTCTTATGCCGTCAATGTATCCAAAGAGTTCCTTATATATATTTTCAAAGGGGTAGTGAAAGGTTAAATCCGAGCGATCTCAAGGCATATGGAAGGGTAGGAGTCAAGTGAGTCGGATCCATGTCAAGGAAAACTCCGAAAGGATTTGGATTTTGCACACATCCTAATGTACGCGGTTTTAGGAGTCAAACCCGTGCATATATGCGATAAGGGGTTTAAAATTCGAGTATAGAAATTTTCACATGTTTATAGGGATGGTCAAGGAAACATCAAAGGACAAAAATGGTCCAAGGGGTCTAAGGAGTCTGCAGAGGAACAGGGGAATGCCATACAAGTGTGATTCACATGGAGTGGTAAAATCAGCTATAACAGATGCCTCCTAATGTGTGAGGTCAGAGGGGTCATACGATGGCTAAAATAAATTATAAGTCCATCCCAGAAGTGGAGTGATGAAGGATCCCAAATGGAAGACCAGCCACCCAATCAGCATAGTACAATGATACAACTCTGCACATAACTGCAAATACATATAGCAGTCTCGGATACATAAGAGTGTAATGGCCATGAATAGGCATGATACAAAATGTCACATAAGTGGACATCGCCATGTACAATATACATAGATCAGAATCTCCATGATGAAGATATACAAAGGATCATGATCTCCATAATGGGTGAAGATATACAATGGATCAAGATCTCCATAATAGTTGGAAATGTCTGACATATACTGGAATCAAGTCATGAGAGATGAAATCTCCTGAACGCTGGCATGATCAAGGAGGTAGTATATAAGCGATGCCACCAATTTGGAAGGTCTTCTACACAAATCGTTACGATTATATGTCCTACTATGTGAATAGAGGTGTCGAGGTTGAACATAGTAGTCCATTGTTTGATTACCGGTCATTGATGTATACCGTTAACAGACACGAGATCACCCACCGATAATGAAAATGGGAATCAAGGTACTAGAGTGCAAACTAACAAGTGTGAATAAATGTGTTGAGTTCGAACACTTGATAGGATCCATCGATCAGGGGACATTGATGTATTCCCAAAAACTGTCGATGGCAAGAGAACCTACCATTGATGACTGCAAGTCTCAAGGCACTCAAAAATGACTCTAGATTCCAATCCCAAAATAAATGATCTGAATTTGATGGGATGAAATCCGCTGGAAGGAAGGCATTACGGCATCCCCCATCATCCAACATGAGGTACTCAGCAAAGATGTATAATGTGGAAGGACTCGATTGTAAGGTGCATGAACCAGTAACTGTACCGGGAATGGCTGACATGCAAAGTCAAGACAACTGAGGAATGGCCGACTCATGTTTCAACTTCCTTCGAACAATAGCGTAACAACAAATGGTGACTAAAGAGAGGCAACATAGACTCGAAATAGAGAACTGGGACATCTTTGCGACACAGGAGGCATCGACAGAGGCTCCATGGGAACTGGAAGCTTAACTAGTTGGTGGAGATAAACTCAGATAAAATGAGTACAGCTCCTAAAGTCAAACTATAAACCCAACCAACGGATGTGATATACAGTGCTCTGTTCGAAGGCGACATGACTCGACAACTGCCAAAAGATAACATCTTTCCTTGTCCAACTTTTTGGTTTTTTAATTTTTTTTGGACTTTTTCAAATATTTAAAAAGCTTGAAAAAAAATAAAACTGCTTTATAGTTACAAACTAGGAGGCAATGAGTGTCATATGGGAAAACAAACTAGTTCCAAGCAGTGGAACATCCCTATTCTCAATGCAAGGATACGTGTGTAGGATAGAGACACTCGAGGGAAACTCCCATCCCAGTAAAAAGAGGGAATCAAGCTACAAAGGATATATAAAATGGCTCTGCATGGCTAGACATGAGACAAGGTCAGGCTATATGGCTGAAACTCAATGTCAGGGAAGCCGGCGTAAGGCTCAATAAGGCAAGCAAAGCTCATGATCATGCAATTACAACTTGACATAAGGGAGTCTTGAGGGAAATAGGCCAGAAAAAGATCAAGAGGAGTATGAGGCTCTTGTGAAATGTCATGGCAATACTATACAATGGACTCCCACACCCTAAGGGAAAAAATGTCAGCATGGGCACCAAATGCAAATAAGGCACTAACTAGGGTACCCATGTAAGGTCAAGCTCTACCACTCATATCCTGCCACTTCTAAAACAACAAGAAGGTTCTGTGACATAATAGAGTGGGTTTATACCTAAGGCTATAATGAAACATTCATAAGGTCATGCATAAGTGCAAGAAGATGTGAAATCCTAACCTATATTCCAGTTCAGACATAATACCTATGATAGGAACGAACAGATCGAAACCTCAGAGAGAGTGTACAAAAAATGGACCCTACATGACAACCATATTAGTCCAAAACAACCCAAAATAGTCAATAAAGAATCCAAACTATAGGAAATAAGGAGGAATGATCATGACAAAAAAATTCAAGGAAACAATGCGCTAGACTATGGGCCATAAAAAGGAATGTAAAGTGTAAACCCAACGTTCACGTATACACTACCACCCCCGCGAAGGTGACCACTGGTGTAAAGATCGAGCGAAGGGAGAAAATCCTCCACAAATGGAGTAGAGGATGGAATATGACCATTCCCAAATCTATGAGCATGGTAAGGGGCTATGATGCCCCCAAGTCTAACACTAGGGTCCATACTAGGACCAAGGATGGGTGATAGGATACCAAGCATGCCGAAGATAAAAGGACCCAAACTCAAGAGAGCATAAATATACTCAAGTAACCACTATCCCAAAGGCCAAATAGTGCACAAAGAGCACACTCCTAAGAAAATCTACAGCCAAAATACAAGCAAACCAAGGGGAGGATATGTGAGCTCCAGAATGAAGCAGGTATGTCTCTCCTAGGAGAGGCTTGAGACTCCCATACACAACAAGTGGAGGTACGTAACCAATTATTGTGGCCCTCAACTTCAACGCATAAAGTGACTATGTTGTACGACCCCAACCTGGCTGGGACACCCACAGAATAACCCCTGCAGAGTACCCCCTTGATATCCTAGGTAAGGTCACTAAGGTCACCTCAATATAATCAATGCTCAGGTGGACATTCGTAGGAGGGATTGACGGTATGGGAAGGGTAGCAAAGCCCGAAACTCTCGAAAGAGCCCCTAGATACGAATACAATCCTGGAAATATCTCCAGTGCTACTCAGTTATGACTAGGGGTCATCCCAATCAATAACCGCTCACACTGCCTCATGCTTAACTCCCTTTTGAGAGGAGGATCCTAAGAAACATTGGTTATACCAAGGAATTTCACACACTCACCTAGACAGACACATACATGTTTTTGTTTAGTGGTATTGGAGAATTTACTCACAATGAACTATTCCAAGACCCTAAAACCTAATCTTTTTGGTAAACCCTATCAAATAAAATAGTGTAGTTCATTTTAATTAAGAGTTGATTTTAATTGGCTTTATTACTCAAAAGAGGAATATGGTCGTGCAACTAATGGCGTTATGACACAACATGAAGCAAAATGCACAGCTAACAATCAATGCAAATGCATTGTGTCCATGAAAAACAGGGTATGCTACTACGTGAAATGCACAATTTTCTTCGAATGATAGATTCAAACTTTCCTATATGAAATCCTGAGTAATACTCCAAAGCAAATTTAGTGCAACTACGATGCAAAATGCAAGATGCAATGCATAATGATAAGCAAATATTTTTGGATTTTTTGAAATAAAAATGAGATATTAAAGCAAAAGAATGATTCTACAAGCCCCAGACTCTGCAAGCACAATCAAGCAGCACTCAAGCAAAGTACTAAGGTAAAAGAAATCTAATGCACTAATCCCAAAACAAAAAAATAAAAAATGCAATGACAAGAACATTCTTAAAAAAAAAAAAATTACCCAAAAAAAAACATCTCTGGTCAGAAACAGAGGTGTATACAGACTCTAGCAGTGTTAAAGGAGACTCAGCAATCATCCAAATTCACCCAGCAACAATCAATCTTCCTCTAGAAGGAAAAACTAAGGGCATACGCGACTGTTCGCAGTAAACCCGCATGTGTACGCTGAAATAATAGTGAAACCCATGTATATATGCGACTGTGAGTTAAAAAATCGCATACATGAAGAAAGGTGCATAAAAATAAAGGCAAACAAACAAGCTAAGACAAACTTCACACCAATCAAACACTACCTGGAAAACATGCCCCCAGACCCGACATAGAAACAAGAGAAAAAAGAGCAATTCAAAGTCATTGAATGCCGATAGAAAACCCCCAAAGGACAACTACTAGGAACTCCCCAGTGGAGTCGCCAATTCTGTTATAGAGAGAAATTCCTATGGCTTGGGGTACCACAACAGACAGCTTAACTCCAGAAATCAATCCTTTCCAATATGCAATAGAAATCAAATATCTAACACAAAAGGATCAGACCTCGTGCCTTATTCTGGGCGGTTGAAGTAGATTCTCGTTGATCTTGTTAGGATTATTAATCCTCCCTTGTCTAAATTTGTTCATATGTCTAAATTGGGAGTCATGTCTAAATCGGGAGTCCATCCAGTCTATTTATAGTCATTAACACCATTGGGTCCACTTGACCTAATTGGGGCAGATGTTTTAGTTACTAAAGTGTGAGGAACACTAATTGAGGCTCATTGCCACTGATTGCACTTGATTGCATCAGTTTAGGAGCCTCCTAGACCAATCCCTACAATTTAGGAAGCCACTGGGAGTGCCGAAACCAACCAAGGTCAGTTCACTTCAGTTAATGACTAGTCAAGCTAAGTTAGGAGTCAGTTAAATTTAGTTCTAGTCCTCTACATTCAGTTAGCGCTAGGTTTACTTGACTGCACACATGTGGGGCACATTTCTCACCTACCACAGTCAGTTAACCTTAGTCAACATTGAATGTAACACTTGAGTTGTGTTTTAGAGCTCCGATGAACTCCAGTTATGGTTTAGACAAGGTCAGTTAACTATTGAGTCCTCCAATAGTGATTTAGACAAGGTATCAGTTACCTACAGTCAAGTAGAGTCTATCAATTCGAATTTCCTCATGTGGTTTCGAATTTCATGTGGCTATTAAATCCATTTTACTTCATTGTAATTATCATCGAATTACTTTTTTATTAATGAAAGCATTCACAGCTGCAAGCCTTTTTTGCACTGTTTCATTCTTCAATTGTTGAGTAAATTGTGAGATCCACTTTGTGAGTTGTGTATTTGTTTACAGATCTATGTGTTCAAATTTACATGGTATTAGAGCCTCAGTGGACAAGACTCCTCTCCTCCTCAGATCTCCAGTCGGATCATTTTTTTTGGCAAATTGCTCTTCCCAGTACTGCACCAAAATTGGAGAATTTACCACTTAATATCCCAAGTTAAGAAATTGTTGATCAAGCTTGCTTGATCAACTATGCTGGGTGTGAAGAAAATTGCAAAAGTGCAAACTGTTGACCTTACTTTGTATGTTTGATTGTGTGACTAGTTATCAGCTTTTCTTATAGCATTCACTACAAGCAACCATTTCTTCTCACTACATTCGCTACAACAGCTCAGTTCTTCCTACTACATTCGAAATGGCTCATTCAATAGAGCCTCTCACTCCCTTCAACTATCACCAGTGGAAGGAAAACATGGTGGTAATGCTCCGCACCAAAGGGCTCTTGAGAATCATAGAAGAAGCAGAGGAAGAGCCAGATTCAGATAAAGACAACGATAAGTACATGAACAAGATTGATGAAGCCCATGGACACTTGCTCCTCTCAGTCTCTAAATATCTTTGGTTCCACATCCTATAATTGAAGACTCCCAAGCTGGTTTGGGACAAGTTTGCCTCCCTATTTCATAAGCATGATGAGATGAGGATCCATCAGCTAGAAAATGATCTGATTACTCTCAATCCATCCAACTTCAAATCTCTGAATGAATTCTTCACAAAGTTCAAGAATATGATATATCTATTGAAGCAATGCAAAGTGGAGAAGGATGAAGATCAGCTCATCCTTGCTATTCTCACAAAGCTCAATTTAGACTACTCATTCTTTGTATCCACCTTCCAAAAAGTAAGGCCAACTACTCCAAATTGGAAGATGCCCACTCTTAATGATTTCATCCAATCTCTTATTTTTGAGAATGATAAATTGATCCAAATGGAGATCATTCAATCTCCCAAAGATCTAGCTCTAGTTGCAAGAGGAGATAAGGTAGAAAATGACAAAGGGAAGCAAAGAGATGAGTCCCCTGTGAAGAAAGAGCAATCAAAAGAACCTTCAGGTTCGAAGAGAAGCAAGAAGAATGGCAAAGGCAAGGTCCTCTGCTCTTACCATGGAAGGGGCTTCCATTCAGAAAGCTCCTGTATGAGAAGAGAAATTGATGAAATGGCTCTTCTCTTGAAAGAGCACAACATTTATGTACCTGCTAGTGCAAGGAAGGAAGACTCTGAAGAAGAAGAAGAAGAATACCAAAGGAAAGGACATGCACTAAAGGCTTGTTGAACATCAGCACCTGTCTTCCTCATTAATTCTGGAGCTGCCAACCATATGGCTGCATCCAGAGAATCATTCTCTTCTTTTCAGTCCTTTGATGGTCCTAGTATTCAGATGAGCAATAACAATAAATTCAAAACAAAGGGAAAGGGATCTATCCAACTTGAACATGGAAGGTTCAAAGATGTGCTATTTGTTCCCTCCCTAGCTTCAAACCTGTTATTTGTCTATTAGATGACCCATACTGGATCTCCAAAGTGAGTGATGTTTGGTCCCAACTTAGTGGAGATCATAGATATCTCTACTGGGAGCATCATAGCAAAGGGTACTGCAAATCATGCTTCAAAAGCATATGAGTTCTCACATTTCATGCCTCCTTCAGAACCAATGCACTCTCAACATCCACTTGCAAGGGAAGGTAAAATCATTGCATATACTTCTTTTACAGCTTCTACTAGTATTGCAAATCCATCTATATCAGTTTATGACCTTGAGATTCAGCGTGACTCAGATCTAGATTCAATCCCTACTTCCAAACTGGAAGCTAGGAAGATGACTGGAAAATCACCTGACACTCAGAAAGGAAAGACTTTTGCGCTATGTCATGCTATTTTACCTCCTTCAGGGAGATGCAATATAATTCCTATAAGATGCAATATGGCAAGGGCTCAGTCTTACTACATTCAGAAGAATGGATATGATCATACACCTCTTCATTCAGCAAGAGACAAAGGTTACATTCCTCCTTCCTCCCATCATCATTTTTGGAGAAGAAGGAGAAGTCTACATGCTAGGCCCAAGAATACCTGTGCATAGAACACCATGCATGCTGCTTCACTACCTCACAGAGATGAAGATTGCGGCAACATATTTTCAAGTTTTTCAAACTTGAGACCTGATTCTACCTGCTTAAGTAGAGGGAGGGATTTTTTCCCATGTGGTTTTTGCCCCAACTCCTTGTATTAAGCAGTTACTTTATTTTACTTGATGTAATGGGTGACCTATGGTCTTAGTTACTAGGGCCCACATTTTGTCCAAGTTAGCATTCAGGGGGGGTGTTAGGATTATTAATCCTCCCTTGTCCAAATTTGGTCATATGTCTAAATTGGGATTCATGTCTAAATCGGGAGTACATCTAGTCTATTTATAGTCATTAACACCATTGGATCCACTTGACCTAATTGGGTTACATGTTTCAGTTACTAAAGTATGGGGAACACTAATTAAGGCTCACAGCCATTGATTGCACTTGATTGCATCAGTTTAGGAGCCTCCTATACCAATCCCTACAATTTAGGAAGCCACTGGGATTTTCAAAACCAACCAAGGTCACTTCACTTCAGTTAATGACTAGTCAAGCTAAGTTAGGAGTCAGTTACATTCAGTTCTAGTCCTCTACATTCAATTAGCGCTAGGTTTACTTGACTGCACACATGTGGGGCGCATTTCTCACCTACCATAGTCAACTAACCTTAGTCAACACTGAATGTAACACTTGATTTGTGTTTTAGACCTTCGATGAACTCCAGTTATGGTTTAGACAAGGTCAGTTAACTACTAAATCCTCCGATAGTGATTTAGAAAAGGTCTTAGTTACCTACAGTCAAGTAGAGTCTATCAATTCGAATTTCCTCATGTGGATTCGAATTTCATGTGGCTATTAAAGCCATTTTACTTCATTGTAATTATCATCATATTACTTCTTGATTAATGAAAGCATTCACAGCTACAAGCCTTTTTTGCACTGTTTCATTCTTCAATTGCTAAGTAAATTATGAGATCCACTTTGTGAGTTGTGTATTTGTCTACAGATCTATGTGCTCAAATTTATAGAGCTTTCCAACTTCATCTTGAATTGATTAATCACTTTCCTGAACAACAAGTAAACAAGACAAGCATACTATATATTGGTCTTAGATCTATTCTAGGATATATAATCAACAATGTATAAGCATTTGAAATCGTCCATGGATAAAATATTCATTCAAACATACATTATTGGATAGGAAAAGATATTTTTATTAATATAAAATAAGAGATTACAATGGAATATACAACCTCTGTCGGCACGTCTACGAATCGAAGAAACTGAATCCCCCACTTGGGCCTCCACCACCTCAATCCTCCATCTCTCGATAGCAAGCTCACAAGCAAAAGGCAAGCTTGGGAAGAACACAAAAGTGCTCCAAGGGACAAAGGGATGCAGACTCAAGCACAAGTTCCCGCAACAATGGACTATAGTTCCTTTGCTCTCAATTCTCTTATGCCTTCAATGTATCCAAAGAGTTCCTTATATAGCTTTTCAAAGGGGTAATGAAAGGTTGAATCCGAGCGATATCAAGGCATATGGAAGGCCATGAGTCAAGTGATTCAGATCCATGTCAAGGAAAACTCCAAAAGGATTTGTATTTTGCACACATCTAGATGTACGCGATTTTAGGATTCAAACCCGCGTATATACACGATAAGGGGTTTAAAAGTCACGTATATCAATTTTCACATGTTTATAGGGATGGTCAAGGAAACATCAAAGGACAGAAAATGGTCCAAGGGGTCTAAGGAGTCTGTAGAGGGACAGGGGAAGGCCATACAAGTGTGATTCACATGGAGTGGTAAAATCAGCTATAACAATACCTCCACAAAATCATATAATAAGTCATAGAAAATATCAAGTATCACCTGTCGGAATGTAGTCGGTGCATTACATAAGCCAAAAGGTAATTTATTGTAAGAAGAAGTCCCCCATGGATAAGTAAAAGTAGTTTTTTCCTAGTCCTCTAGAGAAATATGAATATGATTGTCCTGCTCAATCCATCCAAGAAAGAAAAATATTTCCTCCCTACTAGTGTATCCAGGACTTGGTCTATGAAGGCTAGGGGAAAGTAATATTTCAAGATTGCCTTGTTTAGTTCTCTATAACTAACAAAAACTCGTCATTTCCCATTCTTTTTATGGAAAATGACCAAAGGAAAGACCCATTGCCTATCACAAATAGGATAGATGAAGCTTAATTTGAGTAATTTATGAATTTAGTCTCTTACCACTTCCCTTAATGTCGGATTTTTCTTCATTGTGGTTGCATAATTGGCCTAGAATTTTCTTGGATGTAAATGTGATGAGTTCAGGTATCCATATGGATTCCTTTCATGTCAATATACCCCCATGCAACAAAAAAAAATGGAACACTCTTTGAAAAACCAAATCAATTATTTTGATTGTGAACTATCTAATGCAGAACTAGTATTCAAAGTTTTGCCAGGAAAAAATTCTACAATTTTATTGCCATATTTAGAGATTGAAGAAGAGGGAAATGTTGATAAGAAATCATAATCCAACTCTTTTGTGGTGTATTTTTCTTTGATATCTTTATTTAAGAGGTGGTATAAATAATATTGAGACTAAGAGGATGACTTCCCCCAAAATATTGTGAGAAATATGGATTGGAAATGTAGTAGTTAATTAGATTTTATTTAGTATTTTCATTTAGGTTCATGGCTTGGGTTATTTTTAAAACATTATGAATGGTTTCCTCATCATGATCATATTCAACAAGCTATTGGGCACATTCCAATTCAGATGTAGTTTTGGCAGGGGGCGAATTGTGATTTGTTTTAGTCTTCATGCCATGTGAGATTGTCATATTTCATGATCTACAGCTGATAAAGGATCAACTATGTCCAGCCAGGGTATACCTAAGATTAATGGATGTCCATCTAAGTTTGATTTTAGTTGCAATCCATAGAATTCTTTCGAATACTGCCATGTATCCAATGAGACAAATACATCTTCCAATACTCCCTCAGGATTACTTTTTTAAGAATTTGTGTTGGTCTTGGGGGATTTGGAGGGGTAGGCACTTAAATTTGTGTGAGCTAATTGATTTGTGGTTGTGGAATTTGCAGGGAGTATGATGAAACTATAGGAAACACTGAAATATATGTGTGCACTACAAGATATATATATATATGTATTGCAAGGAACGCTACAGGAAACTAATGCGTTGCAAGATGAATAAAATTAGACATGATGTCATAATAAGGCCCATGTCAACCTTGTTTTGGGGGTTGTTGTGGAGCTATTTGAGGCCTCCAATATTTCCATGGTGTTGGTGCCTTCCATGCCTAATTGTATGAATGAGAAAATCATGGAGCAAAATTTTGTAATGTACCTAAAGATCAAGGTTTCCATTGGCATTGTGGAGCCAATGCATAGAATGAGCTTGTGGTATCTTTCTCTCCTTGGTACATTAGTTTTAGACATGGTATGAAAGGGAAATTATTTATATGATGTTCTTGATCACAAATACAATAGAGTTCAATGTTGTCTAATGGGAAATCCCATAGAGGATGTTTTTTCCTACATTTTGGACAAAATACTACCAATGCTTTCTCTGCTTCATATCTCGTTTTGACCTACAAGACATCAAGCTAAGAAATCAATGAACCAATAACATCAGTTTAAAAGTTTCAAAAATATTACCTATGTCAGTCCATGTTACTCCTGTTCTTGCAACAGATTTTAGAAATCTAGAAGCAACATCTCTGGCACTTCTTCCAACAATTTCATTTCCTCTGAAATACCTATTGCATAACTCGCATATTTCATCATACTTCAATTTATGCACATCCCCTAATCCCATTAGGTTTAAGAATTCTAAGGAATCATCTCGAAGCGTTCTAAGTAGGATCATTCTTAATGTTTCTTTTTCCCAATTGTCCTTGTCTTGATTGTTGGAGGTTGTATTGAAAATGTTCCATGTAGTCTTCTAGACTTTTATCTTCCTTCATAATATTTCACAAGTATGAAATATGTCATAAGTTACTAAAAATGCGTGATAAATCACTAAATTTGGTCACATGACCACTAGCCATAAATTAACAATCACTTATCACCCGACTAAATTGGTCATTTATCACTTGGTCATAAGTTGTTTGAATTGCTTCAAGCCTTGGTCATATATTTAGTCACTTATTTTGTCATTAATTATCACTGTCGTTTATTTGGTCATTAATTGTCACTATTTGGTCGTTTATTTGGTCTCTATTTGTTAATTACTTATCATTGTTTGGTAGTACATATATTTGGTCATTTCTTTAGTCATTGATTATTGTTAACTGGTCATTTATTTAGTCATTGTTTGTTGTTAACTAGTCATTTATTTAGTCATTGATTGTTGTTAACTAGTCATTTATTTAATCATTGATTGTTGCTAACTAGTCATTTATTGTTGTTAATTGGTCAGATAATTAGTCATTGATTTATGCAGATCTAGGGCACGGAGGAATCGAACCACCAACCCATTTCCTGTGAGGTAGGTTCTCTTCCATTGAGTTAGCACCCTTAAATAGAATCAAAGTTCATGTTTTCAATGTTAACACACATGTAGAATGTAACAAATACAATGACATCATGGATAATTTTAGGGGCTATATATAACCCATGGGCTATATTAATGGGGTCACAAAAATATAATGGGCTATTTTCTTATATGGAAAGGGTTTTTTTAGCTAAAATATATTCAACCGATATTTATTAGAAAAAAATAAATCCAAAATGAATAGTCTCCCATATATTAATGAGGAAAATGAAAAAAACTATTTTCGCCCTAGCTAAATCTCCCTCCAATCTATCTTTCGACCCAAATTTCTAGGGAAAATCTAGTCAAATCACTCTTTTGCCCCCAATTTTTGGTAATGGAGACTTCCAAGGGTTATTTCGCACTCTATTTTCCTTGTAATTTACGAATATGGTTGGATTTTCCTATTTTTTTAGTTAATTTCATGTGAAACATTCTTTCAGCCCTTGATTTCTAGTGTTGGAGGGAAAATAAGGGGATATTGTTTTCTATATAAATGCTACGGTGATTAATGGTTCACCCGCATCAAATTGCTCTTGTTGAGTGAAGGTTCTGGTTTATGTGATTCCACTTTTCATTCTTAGTTTTCTCGACATTTTAATCTTCACATAACATCTCCATTGCTGAAAGATCAAGTCTTGAAGGGGCATGCCACACATGCAATTGATCAAATAATACAAAATCACATCACACTTTTTATACAATAATTAACACGGTATTCTTTTTATCCATAGTTATAATAGATTATTATATTGTAAATTTATCTTGTATGATGTTGTTTATCATGGATTCTTTTGGAGGCCAATTGAGTTCTAGGTAACTGTTGATTCTTAGGGCCCATTTAGTGTTATTAGGATTTTATTCTATCATAGGAGTATTCGTTCTATGAAAGTGTTATAGATCTCAAAAGGTGTGATTTATTTTATACTTTGTAATGTTTAAAATACCAACTAACATTTATATGTTGTTAGTGGACGTTAGTCTTTATGGAGAGACACCACATGGTTTTTATATATTCAAACTGAATTTGACCCAAATGTTTAAAATGAGGTTTTAATAAGATCTTTCCCTACAATTATTATTGGATTTAAGGTGTTAATGAGAGTGTATATGTTCATATTTTATGTATGTTATTATTAATGTTTGGGGTGTTTGTAATATAAATGAATGCGCACTTATTATAATGGCGGGGCTATGGTGGAATGGTCATTATTTTGGCTCTCTTCTTGTAGAGTTGTCCAAAGCGTACTGGTAGATTCTTTTACTTTTATTGAGAAGTTCAAGACTGGTAGATTCTTATATTTGTATTTCAAAGTTTGATAATTTTATTTGTGACCTAAATTTGTTGGTTTTGGTACTTGTTTTATGATATATTTTTTTGTAAGGGTCATTTAGAAGTAAAATGTTTTTTGGTGATTTTTTTTATGTGTAATTGCTATTATCATCCAGAAATGGATCTAGTTAGATATGATAAATATATGATTAGTTGGAACACAATATCTCATTTCCATCATAATTGCATATAATATGTACAAGGCATGTTTGACCTGAGATGCAAAAACTATATTATTTGATATCTAGTATTTTGCATTCAATGAGGACGATAAAACAATTTTACCACATTTTGCATGCTTTCAAAACTTTCAAGGACATGGATACAAACACCTCCTCAATTTATCTAAGAAAAAGTAGTATTTAACATAGTAGTTCTAATGATATGCCTGACGATGCATTAATGTGCTTTCTACTCGTGTTAGTGTATGTTCTTATTTATAATAACCATTGCTTGTTTCTATCTAACTCTAAAAATTCTGAATCAAATGACATAATTATTTTGATTGTCAACAAAAGAGAGGAGAATGTGGCATTCATATCTATAAATAGATAAGCAAGTTATTTTTTTCTTAAAGCGTAGCTTAAAAATGAGATATTTGGAAAATAATCCAATTGGGAATGCATACATTGCATTAAGGTTGTGGTTCTCGATAATACTCCATGTTGCAATAATGATTCTTGGGTGCCATAATCACTTCATAGTGTAAAGCGGCCAATTCCTTGAATTTGTCGGTATGTCAAGATTTGGGTCCTTGCATGTCTCTTGGACCATTAAGGGACATGATAAAAAAATGGAGTGCCCACTTTCCCTAAATCTAGTTAGTGTAGTTGTGTTTAACCAACACCTCCAGTTATGAGTTATGACCAAACCTTGTTTGTGAAATGTATAAATAAATCCCATTTCTTCGCATTCATGCATTTGTTCATTTGAGTGTCTAAGAGTTGAGAGATTCAAGCTCTAGTATAAGGTATGGTATATGCTCTACCTTAGTAATCTTCATAATCAAAAGCTGAGTCTTCCTAGCAAAAGATTCACCAAGACATTACAAGATTTTATATTTGATGAAATATTTTCCATGTTTTAACAATATTTTACAATTAAGTGAAATATTCACCAGGATTTTACAATATCTTATTGTTTAGTGAAAGATTCACAAATATTTTACAAGATTCTATAATAGAATGAAAGATTAGCCAAAGAATTATATATACATATCATATTATTGATAAAATAGCCTTCAATTTTTCCTATATATTATGGATATTCGTCTATTTATTATATATATAAATTTTGGGAGTGTTCTTAAAATTATCCTTGAATGACATGTGTTACAACTTTATGAGCATCATCATATACCTTCCTTCTTGCATGGATAAATATTCAAATATTTATTGAAATGCAATCAACAATGCCCATTAACTAAATTCAATTTTCTACCATGCACTACAACTGCATGAATTTAACAATGATGATGGATTCTTTGTAATGCTAAATATCAACATTTTATCCTCAATAGTTCTATGCTTACTATAATAAAACAATAGAAGGAATAGGAATACAATTATGCCTTACAACATCATGGAAAGGAATTACTCATTCATTACTTCCTATCCCATGATAGATATTCTAAATACATCGCAAGAACATTAACATCAAATGTCTACTAAAATGACAAAAAAAATTATCAACTACATAACAGACAAATTGTTTGTAGATAGTGCTCGTTGTGCAGAATTTGTATCACAATAGAAAGGAATATGGTGTTTGATAGATGTTGTGCATTCAATTTAGCTATATTTGTAGAATTTTCTTCCATGTATATCTATGCAGTTTGATAACCAGTAGCATAATTCAGATTTTTTATTATTTTCTACATAATATGTGCTCCACAATAGGCTCAACATCTCTTCCAAAAGAGGAAACAAATATACAAAGGTTTACATCTTTCCTAGAACTACAAAAATCACCTAAAGAGAACCTTCAAGCACCCAAAATGGTTCTCAAAACTTGAAGGGAGAGAATTGGTAATAAACCACTACAACATGTTTGTCCATTTCTGCATATAAGAATTTAAAGATAATTCCATGCTTGTATGATATATAAAAATCATAAAATGAAATAAGATAAATTTATTCATGTCCAAGAAATGACCACAAAAATTAGCTAATGAGACTCAAATGTACATAGAGAGATCAAAATATATAGTCCAAAAGGAAAAATAAATTCACAAGCTCCATCCAAATCAAATTAGGGATATATTAGTTCTTTTCTCTCAAGTTAAAGAAAATATATAAAGTTAGAACATATTTTGCCAATCATGTTGTCAATAATTTTTTTTTTGATGTTTTTAGTCTTATAACAAGGAAAATCCTGGAGAAAAGTGTCTCGAGATCCCAAGATTTAGAGAATAACATTGAATTAATAGAATTTATTAAGTTCTAAATTGAGTATAATCCAACTAATACAGTTTTAAATGAATTTATGCCCAAGTCGTCCAACAAGGTAATAATTAAACATTAAGATTTGGATGAAAAATTAAAGCCATTTTTTAAGGGATATTAATCAATATATTCATCTTAACTTTCTAATTAAAATACTAACCCTAAATATTTATTAATACGTTAATCCTCACTTTAATAAACTAATCCTAACAATTTGGATAAAATAATGACCTCAACTTTTTGATAAACTAACCTTTTAATTTTATACTTACCCAATATTTTAACACCAACTTATATACTAAACCCTAAATATTAATTAATATACTAGATATTTAATTAAAATTAATTTAATCTTAACTAATTAAAACTAATTTAATCTTAACTAATTAAAACTAGCCCTCATTTTTTTAAATAATATACTAATTAATTAAAAACTAACTTTAACCTTTTAAATAATATATTAATCTTTAAAAATATATATATATATATTACTTATTAGTTATATAAGATAAAAACTAACTTATACCATTTTAAACATTAACATAATTAATATACTAATTATATAATTTATATACTAATTCGTGAGATGTAGAACAATTCGTGGCGAGGTATGGTTAAAAAGCCCCCTAAGTGAAAAGGTCATTGGTTTTGATCCCACTATACCAAAGATCTTAGGTTCCACCACTTTGCCAACAAAAATAATACTAATTTATATACTAACTATCATTTTTTATTTAGTTTTTTTTTTAAACAATTAACCTATATACTAACTACCTAGTTAATGGCCATCCACTACTTGATTTTTTTATTTCTAATGGTCTGGTACTTATTTATTCCAAGAATTTCATAATAAGCGTTAGCAGCCATACAATGTGTAGCTACAAAAACTACAATGTGTAGCTACAAAAACGAGTAGATGTTACTCATTCTTTTATTTATCCACCAAAGTCCACAAGTCTACAATTAAAATAGATAGATATGTATACATGTTGAATGAAAGCCTTTGTTTATAAAAGCATTTGCATGCCCTTTACTCCAAAATTTATCCCTTTGATGAAGGGCATATAAGAATACGCAAATTTGAGTGAGAAAGTCATGCATATTGAGAAAAACTATGTTGGTGAAAAAGTACACCCTTCAATTTGTGATAAAAAAAAACATTAAAGAATAAAAATAATAAATTTAAAAGTAAACATTAAGTGAGAACAAATATGTTTCACATAGTCATCTTCAGTACTCTATTTATATACCTTCCATAGATCATTGTGTTCATCTTTATTGCGTGGTACTTCCTACAGGCCTGTATGACTTACGTGCTTGACAAGAATGGCCATTGCCCATTCTTATAAATTAAACTTTGAAAAGTAAATATTAATTATTACAACGTATCTAATATAAACTTAAGAAAAAAAATTAACTATGTCAAGAGTTATGGAATCTTCACCGTTTGAGTTCTGGAATATGCTCACAGTTTGATTATATTAAACATTATAGAGATAACTCTTATTTGATAAATATCTAGGTTCGAAGTGGTCTTGTTTGTAGCTAATTTCTGTGCATTAAATCATATTCCCGGGATTAACAATTTTAATAGAATACTATCACTTTCTCGCGTTATGCCAATTGCTCTTTACATGCTGATTGCCAATTGCTCTTTACATGCTGATTGGTATTATTATCATCTTCCCTCTTTGAATTGATTGCAGTGATGCTCCTAGGGGCGTGATAATTCCTTTAAACTCAGGCAACTAATTCAATATAGTTTCCACAGAAATATCAACAATGAGATGGAAATTCTGTGGAGTCATCTTCTTTAAATGAATTTTGTTTTCTATATCTAATAAGACGTTGGTTGGGGACTATATTTGCGATCAGAAACTAAGGGCCTCCAGGGAAAAACATCCCGGCTGGAGAGTTTTAGGGTTTCTGCAATGATCATGGCTGTCGAAGGGAGCCTCGGGCTCTTTGATACTCTGCCAGGGAGCAGTGATCAAATTCAAAGGTTGGGTTTTAATTAAGTGCTTGGGGCTCTAAAATTAGTTGTGTTTTGTACGAGTCCATGGTTCATTGAATCGATAGTCATCGGTAGGAATTTAAATTATTTAATGAAAACAATTAATGTGTCTAACCTCTATTCCTAAAACATTTTCCATGCTAATGCAAGCCACTACCCTCTTTATTATCTTACCAAAATGCATGATAATGAGGATGAAGACCTAAAATTATGGACTTCACCTTCAAAGAATGCCTTGCAATCACATTAGTAAGGACTCATGATAAGAAGATCAGAACCATCCAACGTGTCAAATCTCAGTTGATATTGTTAATTAAAGACATATAAGATAAATTTAATATAAGACTTATAGTTGTATCTTACTCTTTGCGTCTTGACACATTTAATATTTTATGGTTGTCTTTGGGCCTTGACCCAATTCATATTATAAGGTGAGGATGTGCAGGCATAATAATCCTTCATTATGACTATGAGATGAGGATTTAAAGAGAAGAGGATGTAAAGAGAAGATAAATTTATATGGATGGATAATTTCAAAAGTTGCACTTCTTTTGAAATATTGATATAAATTATGCCCTTCTTTATTGGAAGTGTAAAATTCAAATTTTAAATTTTTTTTGAAGGACAATTTTAACTTTACAGTTTTGGGAAGGGCTGTGAAGGGTTCAATTTTGAACGTTGTCTGGGAGGCACTGGTTGGTCTGGGGTTTCACCCCCGACTACTGCCGGCTCATTCTAGGTTCTAGCATCATTGACAAACTTTCGAGAAAGAGACAGGAGCATCTTATTGGGTAGAGTGGTGACAATGGGGGACTCTGTTTGAGGGGGCCCCAACATCCTAATAATGGATCCAATGGCCAGTAAAGAAATGGTGAAGGATGGCCAAGATGCAAAAAAAACAAAAGAAACGGGCAATGAAGCAAGTAAAGGAAGGGGAAACCTGAATAGCACCAAAAAGTGCATAGCAAAAACCAAAGAAATTCCATCATTGCAAATAAAAGAGGATGGATTTAGGGCACACATTCAACATATGTGCGACCTCGCCCTGATAGGAAAGTTTATCGGAATATGGCCATCGGAGAATGATCTGCTGTGGTGGATAAATGTCACGTGGAAACCATTAGGGCATTTTGATCTTTCCTGGGAGTGAAGGGCTTCTTCACAGTGGTCTTTCTCAACCTAGAAGACAAAAATAGAATCTTCGCGGGGGGCCCTTATTTCTTTAACTCAACTGGGCTATTTCTCAGGCCATGGAAAGAGAAGTTCAATCTGGACACTAAGAATCTCTCCTATCTTCCAACATGGATTAGACTGTATTCACTCCCTTCAAAGTACTGGAAATAGAACATTCTAGAAGCCCTCAGCAACGTCATTGGGGAATTCGTGAAAGTCGATGATCAAACAAAAAGAATGAGGTATAACTCATATGTGTGCATATGTGTATACCTGAACATAACGAAAGAGCTACCAGTGGGGATAAATATATGTTGCGAGGATGAAGACTAGTAACAACCCATTGACTATGAACATATCCCATTCCGATGTACAAAATGCCATGCACATGGGCATGTATTTTGGGATTGTCCAAACAACAAGCCAAGCACTCAACAAAAAGGCAAGGAAAAGAAGGACGAGGATGGGTTCTCCAAGGTCGTGGGAAGGAAAAGAACGACCAAAAGACACCAAGGACCAGAGGTAAATAAGAATACTAATCCCTCTAACCCTTTCAAGATACTCCAAAGCAATAGTGAAGAGGCTAATAGAGAAAATGGGAATGTAAACAATGCCAAAGAAAATACTAAAGCCTCCCAAGACGACGAAGAGATCCTCTAGGAAATGACACTACATGATGAAGAGGAAGAAACAGAGGAAAGGGACCTTGGTGAACTCAACCTAGATGAACTAGAAAAGGCAGTTGAAGACCCAGTTAAAGGGATCATCCCCGCGTAGTAGGTAGTACTACTAAAGGAAGCAATAATAAACACCAAGAGAGGTAAAAAAAGAAAAACACTGGGAGTAATTCCAGATAGTCCAGGAACAAGAATCCATGAAACCATAAAAAATGTAGGGAATGAGAAACGAGGTAGAAGAAGCAACCAGCAGAGGATTAAAAACATTGGAGAAAAGTTAGTAGCCTCGGGACAATTCCTGACCATTGAGGCAGATTTCTCACAAGTCAACAATCCCTCCCAATGAAAATCATCTCATGGAACATCCGAGGGTGTGGTGCACCCAGGAAGAAAAGATTACTAAAAAATAAAATAGCAAAAGAGAGACATATAGTCATTTTTATTAAGGAAACAAAATTCCTAGAGGATAGATTCAAAAGTATGGATAGCAAAATATGGAAACACTCCGAAGCAATGGCCACCGACGCTCTAGGTGCAGTAGGAGGAGTAGGAATCATTTCAGATCCTTCTGTCATCTCTCTCTCCAACTTCATGGAAACCAAATTCACCATCTCAGTAGAGTTTCACATTTTAGGCACAAGCACAAAAGGATTTCTCACAAATTTTTATGGGCCCTTAGCACTAACAGACAAACAAAGCTTCCTAAATTCTCTAAGAAACATGCGTCCCATGGTAGGAAGCAGACACTGGATCCTAGGGGGTGACTTTAACCTCATAAGGAACCTACAGAAGAAGAAAGGAGGAATAAAAGCTTTAAATCTTACTAGCAAAGATTTCGATGATTTCATAGAAGAAGCATCCATGGTTGACATAAACACTGACAATGGATGGAACACCTAGACCAATAAAAGGTCTAGCAAAAGGCACATAGCCTCTAGATTGGATCTCTTCCTTCTATCAGAATTAGAGGAAATTTGGGGTCTAAAATGGGCCTTATAAGAAAACGTGCCAAAATAAGTTTTTGTGAGTTGGAATTCAAGAACCAATAGAATTTCAATAAAATAAGTCAACCATAATGGTTGAATTGGCATATTTGTCATTAAAAAAAACTACTTTTTTGTTCGTATTTTCAATATATCTCATTGTGTTTTTACTCAAATTTCGATCGGNTTCTTCCTCAAAAATTAATCAATATTATTTTATTATTTTAACTATTATTTTATTATTTTCCTTAGGAGGCCCATTTTAGACCCCAAAATTCCTCTAATGATCAATTCTAATTGGAGAAGCCAATATAGCAATGCATGTACTCCCAGTAGCTGGCTCATATCACTGGCCCATAAGTCTACAATGGTGCAGACAAGAAGGAAAACTACGAAGACCGTTCTACTTCGAGAAATTATGGCTCTACCATAAGGACTTTCAACCCCTTTTCAAGCAATGATGGACAAAGTTCATACCTTCTAAAGGCACTCTTATGTACCAATTCCAACAAAAACTTAAACATATCAAAGATCAGGTCAAAACCTAGAATAAAGCTTATTTTGGAAACATACAAATAGAAAAGGCGATATTGGAAGAACAGTTAATCTACCTTCAAAGAATCATCATGCAGGAAGGTTACAATGAAGATACAAAAGTAGAAGAGGCAAAGCTCCAAGAAGAGCTAGACCTGAGGGAGCAACAAGAGGCAATGCTATGGGAATCCAAGGCCCACAATAAGTGTTTGGTCGAAGGGGAAAGGAACACGACCTTCTTCCACGGAACCACTATCCATAACAAGAAAACCAATAGAATATCAAGACTCAAAGACAGAGAGGGAAACACCCTGGAAAATCATAATGAGATTGAGGCCACACTCCTCAACCACTTCAATAACATCATGGGGGAGCCACAGATTGATAGGACGATGGCACAAGACGAAGTCCTATTAAATATTCCTTCACTGGTCACGGCGGAACAAAACCAACTTCTGTTAAGAGCAATTGAAATGTCGGAACTAGAGGAAGCAATCAATCAACTAAAAGATAATAAGGCACCTAGACCAGACGGATTAACCACCAATTTTTTCCACACTTGCTGGGATACTATCAAAGATAAAGTACTAGCAATTGTGGAAAACTCAAGGCAGATAGGTGATCTCCTGAAAGCATTCAACTTGACCTTCATAGCTTTCATCCCCAAGGAACATGACACAAACATCCCAGGTAATTTTCGACCCATTGCTCTCTATAATGTTATCTTCAAAATCATCACCAAAACCATTGCGAACCATCTCAAGCTCCTTCTCCCTGGTCTCATCTCTAAAGAACAATCAGGCTATGTGGAAGGTCGTCAAATCATGGATGGCATCATCCTCACACACAATCTTTTCCACTCCCTCAAACTTACTAAATTCCCCAGAGTCCTTATTAAACTCGATCTTTCTAAGGCCTTTGAAAAACTTAACTGGACCTATTTGAACAAAACTCTCCTGGATTTTGTATTTGAGCCCACCTGGGTCCATTGTATTCTTCGCCTCACCTCCTTGGATTTCTTTTTCGTTCTCATCAATGGCGCCCCCTCCCCCACCTTCAGGCCCTCCCGTGGGATTCGTCAAGGGGACCCCCTATCCCCCTTCTTATTTGTCCTAATGATGGAAGGCCTTGGCCGCATGATAAAAACAAAAATTGGATTAGAAGAACTAAAAGGCCTCACCCCTCATCCAGGCCTGGACCCCCAATCCCATCAGCAATTCATGGATGATACAATGCTATTTGGTAAAGCCTCAATTCAATAAGCACAAGTAATTAAAAAATGCATAAACACCTTTCTCATCGCAAGTGGGATGGAAATCAACAACAACAAATCCCAGATCCTTTTCTTCAATGCTTGTCCTATTACTAAGTGTAACATCTATCGCATACTCAACTTTGTTGAAGGAACTCTACCCTCAAAATACCTTGGATCTCCCCTTTCTGATTCCATGCTACGAAATTCCTCTTGGCAAGATTTTCTTGACAAAATGAAACTTAAACTCTCGAATTGGACTTTGAAACCTCTCAACATGCCCAACCGTCTAATTATGGTCTAATCAGTCCTCCAAGCTATGCCCCTGTATCTTTTCTCTGTTCTCGCAGCTCCTAGCTCGATCTTAAAAAGAATAAAAAGTCTCCAAAGAACTTTCCTGTGGGGAGGCACAGTTGACCAAAAGAAATGGGCGCTTGTTGGCTGGGACACCTTATGCAAACCCAAATTGGATGGGGGACTGGGATTAAGAGATCTTGTCATTAGCAACAAAATAGGCAACGCCAAACTATGGTGGAGATGAATCACTCAAAGAAATGAACCATGGACCCTCCTCTGGCACAAGAAGTATGCCCCCAACCATGCGTCTCAAAACCTTATAAGATATTACTATAATACTAGAGGCTCACCTTTATGGAATGCAACCAACACCAATCGTAATATCATCATGGAGCTCATCTTCTGGGAAATAAGGGATGGGAAATCAGCGGACTTCTTTCAAGACTCCTGGCACCAGCTCATCTCTCTCTCTGACTCCCACGATCTCCCTCTGCTTAAGAAACATTTAAAACAAAGAAATATGACTAAATTCCATTCATTCTGGGAGGAAGAATAGCCAGGGGGTCATTACAGGAGATGGTGATGCAAAGAATGGTGTCAGTGTATCACTCCCAATGAGGACATCCAAGCCTTCTTGGAAGACCTACAATCCAAACAAATAAGAATCAACAGAGGAAACAATAAGATAAGATGGGGCTTCTCTCTATCAGGAACCTACAACTTGAAGGAAGCAACTAACTCATTTCTCACCCTAAAGAACAACAACATCAATTGGAAGAAAATATAGAAAGCGAATTTATGGCCAAAGATTTCCACTTTCCTTTGGCTCCTCATCCGAAAACGCTTACTAACTAGGGAAAGCAGAATGAAAAAAGGATGTATAGGCCCGCACTGGTGCTGCCTCTGCAAAAATTATGATGAGTCTACCAATCATCTCCTAGATGAATGCAATTTTGCAGAACATATACAGAAGGAAGGGGATCGCATCTTCAGGGAAAGTGCGTGAATAAATGGGATGCCTAATATCACAATTTCTCAATGGCCTCACAAGCCATTCACTAGTCAACTTCTCAACAGAATATGGGAAATATTCCCAGTATTTGCTGTCTGGGAAGTATGGATTGAACGAAACAACATAATTTTCTCCGACAAAGCTAGAACTGAAAAGGAGGTTTGGGACAACATTAACAAGCAAATATTAGAAAGCATCCATTTGGGAAAATGGAAGGAGGAGGATCTAAATACAAACAAAGCCGAAATGAAAATATTGCAAGATTGGGGAATTTGGGCCTTGCCACCCTTCGTTGGGAAGGAGGTTCAACTGATCTATAACTTCAACTCTCCCTCTATCTGGTCCCCCCCAAAAGGTACATTCAAACTTAACTTCGACGGAGCCTCTAAAGGAAACCCTATTCCAGTTGGCTATGGAGGAGTGGTCAGGAGTAGTGCCGGCTCCATCCTAGGAGTCTTCTGGGGCTCCCTAGGCACTACAACCAACAATGCAGCAGAACTCAAGGGCTTAATCTTTGGCATTGAATGGGACATTCACAAAAGTTGGAACCCTATCATTATAGAGGGAGACTCTCTTCTCATTGTCAACATGGCCAAAAAATTCCAAGCTGGTTCCTCCGTTCTCGAAGCCAATCATGAGGTGGTTTTCTCTCATGTTAAATGGGAGGAAAACAAAGTGGCATAATCTATTGCTAACAAGGGTGTCCTCGCCTCCTCCATATTTCTCACCTTTCCTTGGAACAACCTGCTCAACCTCGAGGATAGCAAAATCTGGCAGGATCTGGCCACCTAGAATTGGCCAACCCTAGATGCAGGTGAAGAGTCTCATGGTAACGATGATAGTTGCAGCGATGACAACTTGATGGGTGTAGGCTCCTTGATCGAAGAGCCAAGGAATCAAGGGCAGGTGGCGTCCTCAAGCATGGCACGTACCACACAGGCCCGAGAAGAGATGGGTGAAAGCATGGCAGGCTGCTTGCTTGGGAGGAATGTGTGTTTCGCACATTCTAACAGCAATTGCCAGGAGCAATGAACAAGGTAAATCTCCAAGACTTGCAAACCTCAACGTGAAGGGAGGATCCCGATATGACAGGAAAATCTAGAAGGACGATTGTGAGGACAATCTTACACACTTGGGTTTGCATTGCCAAGAGATCATGTTGGGTGCCATCGCATTACTTAACCAAAGAGCAGAGGTACTTAATTTCCACAGAAATTGTTGACAAAGTTTGGATCAAGCACTCAGAGAGAGGCAAGAACTGGGAGAAGCACTCGCACCTACGCAAACTATGCAGGAGAAGAAGGAAGCGCAAATGCCATCCTTTCAAGGAAATGGTTGATCCGGCAATGGGGGATGAAGATCAGTGAGAAAAATTATTTAATGAGGAGGCACCTTCCCACATCTGCCAATCCATTGCGGTTATGGAGGAAGAAATCTTTGGCAAATTCAAAGTGCGGCTAGGAGAGGGTGTGGTAATGTCTCACTACTAGTGCCTAAAGTTCATACTATCCCACTCCATGGATGAGAGGGAAAGCTATGCAGAGCTCATCTACATCACTGTTGGAAAATTCAAGGAAGAAGAAGAGAGCAACCTTGACCACATGTGCATCCTGCTGCATCTCTCGAGACCTCCTTTTCAGTGTGTTCTGAAAGGTGAGGATGTTGCCATGGAGAAGTCTAGCCAAGTGGGAGAAGGCAAAGGACAAGGCACCATCGATGAGCAGGATGAAGGGTGTGTGCAAGAATTTGAGGGACCTTTTAGATGCAATGGTGGAGTGAAGTCAATCACTCTTGATCCAAAAAAAAGAAATCATCCCAAGCAATCCCTAACCTGCCAAGCCTAGTCCCAAGGCTGCCAACAGGCATGCTAATTAGGATAGAAAACCAAATTACGCCTCTGTTTTATTTTTAAAAATTGCCCCTCCATTTTATTCAAGAAAATCGCACCTTCGTTTTAGTGAACAAAATCGTGCGCATGTTTTGGAAAGCCTTTTTTTTTTTAAATAGGCCAAGCGCATCTTTTTCACCACATCGCACAGCTATTGGAATTCTTTGGAGCAAATATCGACTGGGGTAACGCATTTTTGGGTGTGCCAAAGCCATCCATCTCCACCTTTGGATCAACCTCCTATTTGTGAGGTATTTTCCTCATTTCTTTTCATGTTTTTTTCTCTTTGTTCATCAATTTCTTTTCCCTAAATTGAAAAATTAAACCAAAATAACTAAATTATGGCCAATGGAAACAAAAACCCCAATGGAACTGGCGAATGGAAACAAAAACCCCAATGTAATTGGACAATGGAAACCAATTCCCCAATTTAATCATAAAAATTAAATAATTTTGATTATTTACCAAAATTCATACCCAAAATTACCATGCCCAATGGAAACCAAAACCCCAATTAACTCAAAAAACAAATGAATTTCACTATTTCCATATGCATATTCACAAGCATCCTTGTGAATCCATACCAAAATCCACAAATATGCAAAGTTTGTCAAGCACATTGCAAGTTTGCTTAAGTAATTTACATGCCCAATGTAAACCAAAACCCCAATTAACTCATAAAAAACAAACGAACTTCACTATTTGCATATATTTATATTCACAAGCATCATTGTAAATCCAAACCAAAATTAATAAATATGCAAAGTTTGTCAATTATGTTGCAAGCTTGCATACAACTAAAAAAAAACGAAGTAGAATTCATATATTCCCCTAAAATACATAAACAAACATGGTAAATCCCTTGCCTCTATCTGAAATATCGAAGTTTCTCTTCCAAGAACATCAATAAACACCTTATAGTTTTGATGAAACTTCCAAATCCAAGTGTTAAAATAAGGTATAGAAGCTTCCCAACCCTTGCAACCCATAAAGGTATAGAAGAGTGGAACCCTTGCAACCATAAAATCCATAAAGATATTCTAAATAGACTTTGGAGTCCAAAAACCATCATGCTACAACAAATAATTACATATCTAACAAAATAGTTGCCTATATTGGGATTGTATTCATCAACAACACATTATACCGCCTATTCTAGGGTCTAGTTGTTGCCTCTACCTGCAATCTGGGAGCTAGTCTTGCAAACGCAATAGTCAGCACCTCACAATTTCGACTAAACTTCATAATCCAAGCCTTAAAATAAGCTAGGGGAGCTTCACAATCAACATATGCACTGAAGACATTTTATGTACACATGCATACTTAAAAATTGGAATTAATACTTGAATTTAGGACATAAATATGAAATGAAAAAATGTTAAATGTTTATTCTTTACTGTAAGATTCAAGATCAATTTTTAAAATTACATGATAGATTTTGTTTATGTTGTTATTTGTCGTACATTAGTTATACAGTTTTCAATGTTTAGAAATGTCATTATATCATGTGTTTATATTTCTAATGATATTTTATTTGTATTTATGATTACAATGGATACTATGGATAACAATGTGGAGATACTGAGGGTTATTGCCCATTTGAGAGAGATTGGTTCTGCTTGGAGGGGTGGAGATGAGCTCCACCGCTCCTTGTCAGATTCTTTGTTGTCTATTGTTGATATGATCGCAAGATCGAATGATGCTTTGTATAGCATCGCATCTTACAGGGAGAGAAAAAGACAACAATATGCTAATGGGTTAAGTTACAACAAGGTAAAAAAGCTCAAAATAACAAAACAACACATCTATTCATTGTTTAGATTGCCTGGGACGGATGAAATTCTAGAGATCAACAGGCCACATATTTATATTGAGTGGTGCACCTTTCCACCCATCAGAGACAATTGGATGGATAGGTCATACATGGGTTTTGAAATTCCCCCTCATAACAATAGGGAAGTACCATTGTACTTCCTCCGAAAATTGTATGTAGAATTTGTGTTGCGGAAACATGTCAACTATTTTGACATGTTGGGATTCTAGGGAATTGGTAGGGGGATGCCCCAACACTGAGCCAATGCCAGGAATAGAGATTCCAATCCACAGATACCTACACCTCGTGCCCATCTTCCCGAGGGTAGACATCCCTCCTACACATGGCATGGTTTCCCAGACACAGGAGGCATATTTTACTCTAGCTGAGATGGTCTCTTGGCACACGAACACTATTGACCAGAGAGTGCCCTCTTCCTCTGCTGGTGTACAACCGCCAAATTCTGGTGGTGGAGGGACATCTATTGGTGGGGATAGACCGACATCCCATGTGCCTCAAAGCAAGCCACACGTCTGCACATCGTGTGGGGAACCCTATTATGGTCCTAAACCAAGACATGGTACCACTATGATGACTGGTGGTCAAGTAAGGATATTGTTTTAAAACTCTGTTCTTGTTCAATTTTTAATTTTTCCATACTATATGTAACATATTAAAATATTCGTAATATATGCAATATTTACTCTTGTAGGAGATTGATGCCTCTCACAGAGGTGGTACTACACCCGGTGTGGTTGTACCCGAGGCCCAAAAAACCACCATTGAGGTAATATTTAAACATTTGTCATTTTGTTAATACATATCATTTTGTTAATGCGTGTGTTAGTCTTGATTAATTTATGAAATTGTCTAATATTTACAATTTTTGAAGTTGCAGGAACCCCACTTAGAACATGATGCTGGAGTTGTTGATATCAACGACATAGTCCAAGGTGGAATTTACGATTACTTTAAGAATGTAAGTACATGGGTTATGACTAAATATTGTTTTGAATTATTAAAAAAATTTACTGTACACTCATTTATAGATCGCTAATATTTATAATTTTTAAACTTGCAGATACTACTGGCATCTAAAAAGGGGAAATAAATTGATGGAAGCGGTCACTCCCATGGGGGAGATATGTCCCAGGAAGCGGTAGGTATATTACAACATGTTATTTTTTCTGTACATATTATTCCATCCGTTCAAATCCATGCCTAACTATGGTAACACTTTATGGCTGCAGACATCATTGTAGATTCCTGCACCGCCTCTTTGGTTTGGATCTCCCCATAGTCCAAACATAGATAAGGGGGTTGTTTACACCAGATGACCCTCTTCCTTGAACAGAGAGGGTGTGCATGAGGATCAACCTACTCATCCCACAGTAATGTACACACTTCCAATGGCAGTTGTTGGTTAGCTATGAATTCACTTCACAAGTGTTTTTTCTTAATGTTATTTTCGCCTGTTTATAGCATCAGGATGTAGAGTCATCTGTGCCAGACCTTATTGGGATTGTTGATGCTGCGGTCAGTGTTGCATATACAATAGGGATAAGTCACACTGAGGTACATCTACTTGAATATTTGTAATTGTACATTTCATTTGTATTGTTTATGGACATGCATGATGTCTAACTATTTTATCATTTGGTGAATGTAGCCACACCCTGGTCCATTAGTGCACGCAACTAAGGTTGATTTTCAACCTACGACTCCTCTTACTACTGATGAGTCCCAGCATAATCCCCTAGAAATGGTTTTTTCAGTGAGATGTTCATTTTTTACATAATTGATTAGTACATTCTCCTTCATGTACATATTGATAATTCTTGAGATAATTGACATATTTTTTTTATTCACAGAGAAGCATTGTAGAGAGACTCTCTGCAAGGAGGAGGACACCAGAGGAACCTATACCCTCGACACCAGAGGCACCTATACCCCCGACGGATGCAGTGAGTCTTTGTTTTATTTACAATTGAGTCATATTTTAAATTTTCAAACTTTGTTATTGATGGACAGTACTAGTTCAGTTACCTGATCAAGAAATATTGTCATTGATTTGCAGTTGCCAGAGATGCACAGTGGTCATAGATAGAGCCAAAAATCATAGGGTCTAGGAAAAACAAGAGAAAGTTAGATTTTTAATGTGTTAGTCCAGGACAAATATGTATTTTTATGTACAATATGGAGTTAGAGTATAGGGGCATGGTCCAGGACAGATGTACTTTTGTTTTCACATGTACATCAAATATGTTTTTGATACATGTACATTGATAGGACATAGATGGGCCTTCTATTTTTGTATTATAGCTTTCATGATATAAAAAATATTTCATATCAAGGATCTTGAGATCTTCATGGTTCAGTCTTTTAAGTGTGATTATACACGTGTGTCCAAGAATGTTTCTATGTGTAATGTTCCCAATTTTTTATAGATTTTACGATTTCATGGATATATCAGTTATAAATTTGAGAACAATGCACAATTACAATATTACGTAATGACAAAAATGTACATTTTAATTGTTTTTTACCACGATACATTTGCATATACAATGTTATATTAACAATGTCAAATTGTATTCATAAAGATGGAACATACCTAATACACATAAGCACCCAGCACAGCTAAGCAACTAATCCAACTTGGTGGAATACAAAAGCACCTTACCCACATAACAAACTAACAAACTTTTAAAGGATGCATGAAGTTGACACACCTAAGTGATGCACCTATGTGGTCTACATAAATAAAATTAGTGTTTGGCATGATGTCTTTCATCTAATGAATACATGGGATACACATCAATCCTAAAAGTATCTGAGTATTATAAGGTTGATTCAAAATAATGGTTATGACTATATCCTGCACATTATGTATGTCCTGCACATTATTTTATCATTTTGTTAATGTACATGGCATTTGATGAATGGCCTCGAGTAAAAACTTTGAAAGAGATGAAAGTTATGTGTGATTTTATTATAGTTTAAATTGATTACAGAAGTACTATTATGAATCTTGTTTTATCAATTCATGTTTATGGAGTATTATTCGAAGCATTTGTAGCGTGAAGATATATATATTTTGTAATAATGGACTAATAGGATGGCCACTTGTTTATAAACATAAACTTTGTTCCATTACATGGTTACTGACATAATGGCCATTAGAGGAAATTTCAACTCAAAATGGGCCTCCTAAGGAAAATTAATAAAATAATATTTATTAATTTTGGAGGAAGAAAAGAAAAAACTAATTTTTTGTTCATATTTTTTACATATCTCCCTGTGTTTTTACTCAAATTTCGATCGGGAGAGCTTGTTGGATGCAGAGTTAAATTCCCCATCCAACAAGTACCCACTCAGCATACTTTTAACGGGCCCCGCTACATCATCATCACATTTTTCAGGTATTTCTTGTCTTTGGGGTAGCAAGGCCCATTAAAAGTATGCTGAGTGGGTACTTGTTGGATGCAGAATTCAATTCTGCATCCAATGAGCTCTCCCGATCGAAATTTGAGTAAAAACACAGGGAGATATGTCAAAAATATGAACAAAAAAAGTAGTTTTTTTATGATACCTATCCTCAAATTTATATTAAAAAATTGTTTAAGAGGTGCTCCCTTTTTTAATTTTAAAGCATTTTGATTGGATAATACATTATGACATGGAATTTATATTATTTTTGGAATGCCCATTTTAAATTAAAATTTCCTCTAATGATTGTCTCCTCCTGCATTTCATTGTAGAAATGCTCACATCTCTTGGATGACCTAGCTAACTTAATATGGGAAACAACCTTCTTTCAAGTTTACAGTCCCATGAATGATATGAGATCCTAAGATCAATTCACCTCCACATAGAGATTGACAACTCCTTTCGCCTTGATTAAAAGAAAAACAAAGAATATTTCTTGCTTGACAATGATGGGAAATAATTCTTCATCAACACCTCACAACAGGTAACATAATTCTCAACAGCTGCACATGGAATAATAGTTTGCAACAAGTATTTTTTCAAGAGGGAAAGATCTACAATCATGTTCAAGCTTACCTCTATGTGCAAAAATTCCACATTCACTTACTGATCAAAACCCTAGTTTCCAAAATTGACAAAAAAAAAATGATCCCTTGTCCATGGACCCAAATTAGAGGGCCACTCTAGCACTATCTTGATGTCCTGAATCCAACAGAGCCAACGGTTCATCGATCTAAGCAATGGTCATAAATATATGGAACATTGAATCCCACCTGCTACAGGCTTTGAGGGACACGTGTTGAATCCTTAACCGGGGCATAGAATGGAAACCATGCATCAAAAAGGGATTTTAGTGGGTCCTACAAGAGTGTTTAGGTAGGTTCCATGTGGGAACGTTGTCCACATGTTCACGGTCGAGGAATTTGCAAAGTCGACCCCTATGTGCAAAAATTGGACATTCACTTACTAAGCAAAACCCTAGTTTCCAAAATTGACCAAAAACATGATCCCTTGTCTATGGACCTAGATTAGAGGGCCACCCTAGCACTATATTGATGTCCTGAATCCAACGTAGCTGACGGTTCCTCGATCCGAGAAACGGTCACAATTATATGGCACATTGAATCCCACCTCCTATAGGCTTTCAAGGACACCTGTTGAATCCCTACCCGGGGAATAGAATGGAAACTGTACATCAAAAAGGGATTCTAGTGGGTTGTGCAAGCATTTTTAGGCATGTGTTATGTGGGAACACTAGCCACACCTTCATGATCGAGCAATATGCGAATTTGATCCCCATGTACAAAAATTTCACATTCACTTACTCAGAAAAACCCTAGTTTCCAAAATTGACCAAAACAAAGGTCTCTTATCCATGGAACCATATTAGAAGGCCACCCTAGCACTATCCCGATGTCTTGAATCTAGTGGAGCCAATGGTTTGTCGATTTAAGAAATGATCATGATTCTATGGCATGTTGAATCCTACCTCCTATAAGCTTTCAAGGACACTTGTTGAATCCCTACCGGTGGCATAGAATGGAAACCGTGCATCAAAAAGGGATTTTGGTGGGTTGTGAAAGTGTGTTTAGGAATGTGTTAAGTGGAAACTCTAGCCAAACCTTCACGGTTGAGCAATATGCAAATTTGACCCCCATGTGCAGAATTCGGACATTCACTTACTGAGCAAAGCCCTAGTTTCCAAAATTGACCAAAGAAATGATCCCTTGTCCATGGAATCAAATTAGAGGGCCATCCTAACACTATTTTGATGTCCTGAATCCAACGGAGCCAATGGTTCATCGATCCGAGCAACAGTCATGATTCTATGGCACGTTGAATCCCACCTCCTATAGGCTTTCAGGGACACCTGTTAAATCCCTACCTGGGGCATAGAATTGAAACTGTGCATCAAAAAGGGCTTCCGGTGGGTTGTGCAAGTGTGTTTAGGCATGTGTTATGTGGGAATTCTAGCCACACCTTCACAGTCGAGCAATATGCAAATTTGACTCCCATGTGCAAAAATTTCACATTCACTTACTAAGAAAAACCCTAGTTTCCAAAATTGACCAAAAAAATGGCCTCTTATCCATGGAACCAGATTAGAGGACCTCCCTAGCACTATCCCGATGTCTTAAATCCAATGGAGCCAACAGTTCTTTGATCTGAGAAACGACCATCATTCTATCGCACGTTGATTCCCACCTCCTACAGGCTTTCAGGGACACCTGTTGAATCCCTACCCGAGAGAAACAAATTATCAGAGTGAAGGAGATAATTATCAAATTCAAGGAGATGTCCTTATAGGATTAACTTCAAGATTCAAGTAAAATGCAATAGACATATCCCATATAGAGTGGTATATAATGGTCTTGGGCTATAAGGCATGAGTCATGTAAGTATCAATATAATACAACAAATCCATTATAGAAGTCTATTGAATTTATCAATGTATCAAGCACTCAATGTATCAAACTGCAAATAATCAATGAGACCATGAAACCAAAATATCTGACTACCACATACCTAACTACCTACCTATGGTCATTCGACTAGACCATCAGGATCACCTCTAATAGTAACAATATCCTTTAGCCTCTCGTGCTCGGAGTAAGGCAACAAGTATCGTGACTTTGATGAGTTCTTGTTTGGCATTGTTTGCAGCTGGAGGTTTGTGCCAATAACTAAGTTTGTATAATGGCATACAATTTGACCTAGTCTATAATATTCAAATACATAACCTTTTTTTTTCATGCGTGGAAAACCTTTGTCAAATATTCCCCCTTGATAACCATCGACCCAATTCGAAAATAATTGTCCTTGGAGATGCTTAATGAGACAATGAGGGTATGCTTCCCATCCAAGCAACGTGCTAGCTAGTAGTCAGTGTGCCATTCATTGTCTCTCAAGGAAACCACTGCATATATGTGCCCTGCATAAAATAAAGTGCAGACCTAGGAGTTAGCTAACTAAACACAACTAGTCCTCAAACATTTCAAAGTGATCAACATAATAGTCGAACCTGGTTGTATGAGATCTGAAATGTGATCATAGTCATGTGAAATACTCAACTAGCTCTCCTCCAACTGGGATAATTCTGAAGTTATTTTTCGACCAATGGGGACTGATACATGATCCCAGCTGTCAACACAATTTGTGGATTTACAGTTGTCCCATTCACCACTGCTACATGGATAACAAAAAAAAGAGAGTTTTCTTGTCCACATTTCAACTATAGCATTGTCTGACGTCCGAACTAAATGGAATGCATGAGTTCCTTGGACAGTATTGCACTCATATAGGTGTGATTGATCTACATTGACCAACTCCCAAAAATATCTATTTACATGTGTTTTTTGAGATGATTGGTCTTCTTTCCTTCTAGCTCCCTACCCCATCACTGAAGAACACCATGCAAAAATGGTCTTTGCATCTCAGATGAGCAAAATAGTTGATAATTTCATCTCTTGCCTATGTAATGCAGTCTTGATGCATGCACCTGCTCCATCATGTTCCCCTTTTCCATGTCCGATCTCAAAATAGTTCTAAATATGTGGCACCTTGTGCCTCTTGTGGAGAATACACAACCATTGGAAGACACGGGAATTTTTAAATTGCCCCGCACAACCATCAGACCAAATCCAATGCTGTTCCATTTGTATATTGTTATCCTCCAAGTGCTTGTATAACAATTGAAAGCTATGTTGTACAAAAGCCAAGTCATGACACCTGTCATCACTTATGTAAAAGTGATACTCCTTCAATATAACCCTGTTTTCTTCAGTACTATCTACCCCATGTCTATAGGTGATATGGACCATTATGTTGACCTGATCTGAGTGATAAAATTGAATCTAAATCTCATTTTGTGGTTGAAGAGTGTATTTTTCCACAAAATTGACCACTAATAATATAGCTCCAATAGGAAATGTATCCCTGCACGCTCTAAACTACTCATCTTGCCAAGGAGCCACATGTACATGCTTTACATACTGTTGTGTCTTTTCAAAGAATTCCTCCATGAAGTTGCATACCAGTACCTGGTATATCAACAATAAATATGTACATATCAATAGGTTGTTACATATATGAAGTAGCAATAGATATCAATAGGAAAAAATACTATTCAAGAACTCGTTGCTAACCTGAGAGGTGACCAATTGTATTTTTTTCCTTTCAGTCCCTCCACCAATATCATACATGACATATTTGAATGACTTCAAGTTCACTTCATGTCTCCCAAGTTCATGCTCGTCATTGACATGTATGCATTTGTCCAAAAATTCCATTCCACCACACCTTGGGCATGTCCCATCTACGCAAGTCCTTTGATAAAATATGCAGCCTTCTGTCCTTCTACACAAGATGCTATGGATAAACACTCTAGATGATGTCGGTGGCAATGTAGTTGAGAATCCATGCACAAGAGTGTTATGTAAAAAATGCAATATATGTATATATGTGTCATAATAATAAGTGTACTCAATGTGATATCGACAACAACATGTGTTACGAGTTGTGTTTATTTTAACATACCATGGTTTGCATTTCTCGAAGGATCTTTGGCCCAAGTTAAGTTCATTATGTTCATGCCTAAACCTCTCATATAATTATGTTTGTGTCATGTCAAGAAAATGTTTAATGTGGGGCTCATGATCCATTGTGTTGATGTATTTGTAACTTCTGAATGTATTCATCCATATATCTTATGTATTGTACCCTGATGTTTATTCTGGGAAGTGTCTGTAATGTATTTGAGTCATTCCATGCCCTAATGTTCCTATCGGGAGATTCAATAATGTAAACAAGTCATGTCAAGTCATTGTGGGTAACCCTCCTATTGATCAAGGGTTAAAGTCCCCACAGTTGTGGGGCCCTAGGATTATTATACTCTCTTAGAGAAGCTGGCCCTAGTGAGTTATTGTCAAGTCATGAATTAGTATAAATAGAGAGTGAGCCTCTCTATTTACCACACATTCACTCACACTCAGTTGTAGTGCATAACTGAGAGAGAAGAAGTTGCTGGGACAAGAGAGAGAGAGAGACTATTGTTGTCAGGAGATCATCTTACTGTTTTGGGGTTTTTGCTTTTGGTCCTGATTCTATCTCTGAGGAAGTTGCAGGGTTTTCTCCTTTATGGTTTCCCCAAGGAAAAACATTGTGTTCATTGTCTCTTGTGTTTGATTGTTTTGCTTGTTATTCTCTTAGTTAAAGATCATAATATAATGCTAGCTTGAATGATAAAAATCTAACATGGTATCAGAGCTAACCTAAGAAGAAGACACTGTGCAGCTACAAAAACTAGGGATTCCTACTTTTTGGATCTCTCTCCATATATTTTCAGCAAAAGAAGGTTTGACTAAATCTCCTCTCCAAGGTGCATCTTTCTGTTGAAGCAAAATCTAAATCTAAGCATTTTCAGTTTTTGACCCGACACTACTGCCAGAAATTAGGGCTTTCCACAGAAGTGGAATTTTTGAGTGAGCCCATGCCTGGATTGATCTCCTCCTCAAAATCGAAGTTTATATATCAAGATCAAAGTTTTTGGTTGGACAGAAATATGAGAAATTCAAACCCTAATCTGCTCCTGAACCAGCTCTACAGAAATTCAGCTCCAGATCTAGATCTGACATCTTAACTTGTTAAGATCTAAATCTTTTGTATTTCCATTTGAGGTTCTCAGTTAATATGTCTCATCATACCAAGCTTGATGAAAATATTGAGGGAGCTAATAACTTCCAAGCCTGGAAGTATAGGATATCCCTTGTCCTGGAAGAAAATGAGTTGGACTCCTACATCAATGAGAAGGTTCCAGTTCCAGAGGGACATGAGGCTAAGGACTTACACAAAAAGAAGTTGATCATGGCTAAGAGGATTATTGTTGATTCAATCAAGGATCACCTCATACCAAGGTGTCCTCCCTAAAGACACCTAAAGCTATGTTTTATGCCCTGACCAAACTGTTTGAATGAAAGAACATAAACTGGAAGATGACTTTGAGGAACCAGTTGAAGAATGTGAAGATCCATAATGCAGAGACCATACAGTCATACTTCACAAGGGTCTCCCAATTAAAATAACAAATTGAAGTAGTGGATGAAGACGTGGAGAATGCAGAGATTGTAATGACCACCTTGAATGGTCTCCCTAGATCATGGGACTCCTTTATTCAAGGGATCTGTGCTAGAAAGAAGCTAGTCAAGTTCAACAGACTATGGGAAAAATTCTCTCAAGAAGAAGCTCGAATATCAACTCGAGAAGAAAATATGGGAAGTGAATATCAAGCTCTCACAGTACACTCCAATAAAAGAAGTTCTCATCACCCCAAAGGTAAGCAATTCCATAGAAGTAACACCAGAAAAGATTTGTATAGAATCAGATGTTATACATGTGACGAGAAAGGACACTATGCTAGAGAATGTCCTAGAAAAAAATGTCTCTCACAAGAAGAAGGGAAACAAGAGAATACATAATGCTCATGCTGCAGAGGATGATGAACCTTCCACAAAGAGAATCAGACAAGAAAGTGGTGATTCTTCAAGTGATAAATAATATGTCTTGATTTCTGCTCTCACAGGAAACATTACACATGGAAGCAATGATTGGCTTATAGACAGTGGGGATTCCAAACATATGACAGGATTCAAAGAGTCCTTTGTGAAACTATCAGAACATGAATCACCCCACAAGATGAAACTTGGAGATGACTACTAGTATCCAATAAAAGGTAGTGGGGAATACTCCTATAAGCTAGACTCTAGAAAGTCTATGACGATGAAGGATGTATTGTTTTTACTAGGACTAAAGAAGAACCTCCTCTCCATATCTGCATTGGATGCAAAAGGCATGAGGGTTTCATTTGTAGATGGCCAAGTTCTCATGTGGCCAAAGAGAAAGACTATTGATGATGCAGTAGTAATTGGGGAACAAGAGGGAGGTCTATACAAATTGAAGGGCCATCCAGAACAAACCTTGATCCATGACACAGTAGATCCAAATGAACTTTGGCATAGAAGGATTGCACATGTGCACTACAGAGCACTACCTCTTGCAAGAGAAGGTGTTGAAGGACTTCCAGAAATCTAGTCAAAACATGACGGTGTCTGCAAAGGATATGCGAAAGGAAAGAACACAAAGAAGAAATTTCCAAGTAGTGAGAGCAAGGCAAAAGGAATCTTGGAAATCATTCACTTTGATGTATGCAGTCCTATGTCATCCAATTCATTAAGAAAGTATGTATACTATGTTTCTTTTATTGTTGATTTTTCTAGGAAGACATGGATATAGTTCTTGAAGAACAAAGATGAAGTATTCAGCAAGTTCAAGGAATTCAAAGCCTTGATCGAGAACCATACAGAAAAGAAGATCAAAACCTTTTGATCAGATAATGGTGGAGAATTCACATCAAGTGAATTCAAAGCATTATGCAAAGATTCAGGGATTAAAAGGGAGTTAACTACTCCATATAATCCACAACAGAATGGGGTTGCTAAAATGAAGAATAGAACGATCATGGAAGCCACAAGGGCCATGCTTCATGATCAAGATATTCCCATGCATCTATGGGCAGAAGCTTCCAGAACTGCGGTATATGTACAGAACCGTACTCCACACAGAGTACTTGAGAACAAGACCCCTAAAGAAGTCTTCTCCGGCAAGAAACCATAAGTAAGCCATCTCAAAATATTTGGTTGTCTAGTGTACATAAATATTTCAAAATAAAAGAGGACAAAGCTAGATCCTTCATGAAGGAAGGGTATATTTGTGGGATACTCTGAAAGCTTGAAGGCTTATAGAATATACTTCCCAGGATTCAAGAATATCGACATCAGCAAGGACGTAACATTTGACGAAGACTCAACTTACAACAAATCCAGAAAGAGACCTGCTAAAGAACCTGAAGAAACAGAAGCACCCAAAATTCATGACACAACCATGAACAAAGAAATTCAAGAAGAAGAACGAGAATTAGAAGAACCTCAAGAACCTGTAGATCCACCTCAGGAGAAGAATCCTCACAAGAGGAAACCTACTTGGGTACAAGAAGATATCCAAGGTGCAGAAAGATATGGGGCTCTAGAAGAAAATCACAAAGAAAGAAAAAGGACCAAGTTCTGCTCCAGGTATGTAGCCTTATTATGTGACTTCATCGATAAAGAACCTTCCAACTATGAAGAAGCGGAAAAAAGGAAAGAATTGAAGGATGCTACGATCAAAGAGTATCAATCGATCATGAAGAATGATGTCTGGGATATTGTCCCAAGACCAAAAGGGAGTTCTGTTGTAACTTCCAAATGGATATAAAAGATCAAGCATGCTGTAGATGGTAGCATAGAAAAATATAAAGAAAGATTTGTGGCTCATGGTTTCTCCCAGAAAGAAGGAATAGATTATGAAGAAACTTTTGGACCTGTATCCAGATACACTTCCATCAGATATGTACTTTCTATGGCTACAGTGATGAAATGGAATATACACCAGATGGATGTCAAGACTACTTTCTTGAATGGTGTAGTGGAAGAGGAAGTGTATGTGGAGTAGCCACTCGGTTTTGAGACACATGACAGGGAGACTCATGTGTGTAAATTGAAGAAAGACCTGTATGGTTTGAAACAGGCACCCAGGCATGGTACGATAGAATTGACAGCTTTCTATCCAGTTTGGGCTTTACCAAAAGTAAAGCAGATTCCAACCTTTACTACAAGTTTGAAGATGGTAACCCAGTGATACTCCTACTATATGTAGATGATCTGTTTGTGACAGGTATGGATGGGCTGATTTCCGATACGAAGAGGAAGCTTGCTGCCAAGTTTGAAATGAAGGACTTGGGTATGATGCACTATTTTCTAGACATGGAGGTGTGGCAGAATGCAGATGGAATTTCCCTGGGACAAGGGAAGTATACGGTAGAGATCCTGAACAGGTTCGGGATGATGGACTGCAAGGCCATGACCACACCTATGGCATCAAACCTGAAGCTATTGAGTGATTCTTCATCGGAATTGGTTGATGCTATGATGTATCGCTAGATGATTAGGTCCTTGATGTACCTGACGAATACAAGACCAGATATTTGCTTTGCAGTGAACACCTTGAGCCAGTTCCTGGAAGATCCGAGACATGTTCACTTGATTTCTGCAAAGCATATTCTGAGGTACTTGAGGGGTACAGTTGATTATGGGCTCAAGTATGAGGTGAATCATAAGATTAACCTGGAGGGTTGTGTTGATTCAGATTGGGTAGGAAATGCCATCGATAGGAAGAGCACTTCAGGGTGCTGCTTCAGTATAGGATCAGGTGTGATCTCTTGGTTTAGCAAGAAACAGTCTTGCATGGCACTGAGTACAGCTGAAGCAGAGTATGTCGTAGCTTGTTCAGCTAGTTGTGAGGCAGTATGGCTGAGGAAGCTACTGTCTGATTTATTTGATCTCTAGTTGGATACTACTTGTATATATTGCGACAACCCGAGTTGTGTGAAGTTGTCTGAGAACCCAGTATTCCATGACAAGTTGAAGCATATCAAGATCAAATATCACTATATCAGGGATATGGTGCAGAGAGGAGTAGTGAAACTCTAGTATGTTGCGATGGACGAACAGATAGCTGATGTGTTGACTAAGCTATTGGCCAGAGTGAAGTTTGAGTACTTCAGGGAGAAGCTTGGTGTTCTCTAGATAGAGGTTCCATCCAAAGGGAAGTGATGAGTCCGTGAGCCATTCTGACATGGTGAGAGGATTGGTACCTTCCATGGTCAGATGTAAGGGCTGAGCCATTCTATCATGGTGAGAGGATTGGTTCCTTCCATGTCATATTTGAGTGCTAAGCCCTTTTGATGTGACTATAGGATTGGTTCCTACATGATTAGATATAAGCGCTAAATGCCATTCTCTGAATGGAGGGACCTAGTCAGTTACCAGGAATACTTAGCCTAGAGTTGAGGGCCATTATGATATGATTGTGGGATGTGTTCTCACATGATCAGATATAAGTGCAGGGCCATTCTGATGTGATTGCAGGATTTGTTCCCACATGATCGGATATAAGTGTTGAATTCCATTCTCTGGGAGAATGGAGGCACCTGGTCAGTTACCAGGAATCCTCGGCTTGGGGCTGAGAGCCATTCTGATGTGACTGTGGGATTGGTTCCCACATGATCATATGTAAGTGCAGTGCCTTTCCATAAATCATAGTAGGTGTGTCCTATCATACTGGTGGATGTGATTGCTTTGCCTTTTCACAGATGGTAGTAGGTGTGTCCTACCATGGTGGTGATTGTAAGTGTTGTGCCTTTCCACAGATGGTAGTAGGTGTGTCCTACAATGCATGTGGATGTGAGTACTGAGCCTTTCCACATATGATATAAGGTGTGTCCTATCATGCTGATGGATGTGAGTGTTGTGCCTTTCCACAGATGATAGTAGGTGTGTCCTATCATGCTAGTGGATGTGAGTGTTGTTCCTTTTCACAAATGATAGTAGGTGTGTCCTATCATGTTGGTGAATGTAAGTGCTGGGCCTTTCCGACATGGTTCTTGGATGTGTTCCTCCCATGGTCAGATGTGAGTGCTGGGTGTGCCTTTCTGACATGGTGTTGGATGTGTTCCTCTCATGGTCAGATGTAAGTGCTAGGCAGGCCATTCTAACTTAGTGTCAGATATAAGCGCTGAAGAAGACCTACATGGAGGCTAGGCCTACAACCAGCATGAAAAAGGGTTAGCTCTGTAGAACTTCCTGTGACGAGAATATTCATGAGATAGCACCCATGATGATGATCAAGTGATGATGATCCAGCAGTGATGATCCATATCAAGTGATGATCTAGATCCAATGATGATGTTCCAGTAATGATCCAAATCGAGTGATGATCCAGATCCAGTGATGATCTAGATCCGATGATGAAGATGACTTGAAGATGAAGATAACTTGAAGATGAAGATGACTTGAAGATGAAGATGACAAGAACTCGATGATGATCCAGTTGATACAGAGAAGAAGACCAGTGCTGACAAATTGTGTCGAGAGAATACCTTCCTAGTTAAGAGGGAGTGTTGATGTATTTGTAACTTTGGAATGTATTCATCCGTATATCTTATGTATTGTACCCCAATGTTTATTCCAGGAAGTGTCTATAATGTGTTTGAGTCATGTCATGCCCCGATGTTCCTATCAGGAGATTCAATAATGTAAACAAGTCATGTGAATTCATTGTGGGTAACCCTCCTATTGATCAAGGTTTAAAGTCCCCGCAGTTCTAGGGCCCTAGGGTTATTAGAATCTCCTAGAGAAGTCGGCCCTAGTGATTTATTGTCAAGTCAGGAATTAGTATATATAGAGAGTGATCCTCTCTATTTATCACACATTCAATCACACTCAGTTGTAGCACATAACTGAGAGAGAAGAAGTTGCTGGGACAAGAGAATGAGAGACTACTGATGTCGAAAGATCATATTACTATTTTGGAGTTTTTGCTTTTGGTGTTGATTCTATCTCTGAGGAAGTTGTGGGGTTTTCTCCTTTATGGTTTCCCTGAGGAAAAACATTGTGTTCATTGTCTCTTGTGTTTGATTAATGTGCTTGTTATTCTCTCAGTTAAAGATCCTAATATAATGCTAGCTTGAATGATAAAAATCTAACACCTTGAACCCATTATCAATTTTAGTACATCTTTTTGGTTGGATGAAGGTCTACTATTGTCATGCCAAAAATCTTGTACCAGTCCCTTTACCACATTAGTGAGCTTCATATCGGAGCATTCCAACCTGCCAACGAAGGACCATACATCTATTTAACTATAGTCAAGTTGTTCTCTTCTAGAACAATACCTACGGAGAGCTTTGATATCCAATCCTAAAAGTTTGGATGTATGCTTAAGAAGGTGAAGGTCCCTGGTGCTTTTGTTCACGATTGATTGTGACAACACACGACGAGCTGCATTGCAATCCTTTGAACAATATTTATTTCCAGTATTACTAAATGCATCTACCAAACTTTTGACAACATAAGAACTTGGTTCAGAACTGTATATCATCTATATCCTTAAGTTTTTCCTAACAACAGTCATAGACCTAGATTTTAACAACGATATAAATAATCTACATTTATCTCCATCACATCTAGAATCAAAATAGTTGACAAGTATATGTTGAGCTTGATATGCAATACTACGTTTAGACAGCGTACCTTCAAGTGAACCAATAAGACTTGCATTGATTTGTATACGTTTTGGAGATCCTCGGTGTCAAGTTGCTAATGGAGGTAGGGAGGTTGGAATTGCACCCTATACCATATAACCCGGTCGGTCTGGCATTTGAACATGAGCTTCATGTCCTTTCCTGTCTTCCTGACGGTCGAACAATGGCAATTGGAAATCCTCTTGAGTGGTCTAAACAACATTGTCTTCTTCAAGCATACCTTCAGCATTCAATGTCTCTCTAACTTCATCACTTGTATACCCACATTCAATTAAATATGCAAAGGTTTCAGGTGGCCTTGATGTGCACCTACGTTTTACTCCTTGATCAAAGCCATGCAGTGCTCGTTATTCTACTGATATGTTGATCGAAGACCCCTCGAGCGAATGATTTTGTCTTTCTTGATGTGGATTGGTAGGAAGAACTGTGGCATCCTCAACAACCGGAATTGGTTGAGTGTCCATAGATCATCTTCGATTGGTCATGTCATTTCTTTTCTTCTCTCTAATTTCTTCAAGGATTTCATTGGGTATCTGCTTCCTTGCTGATTTTCTTGCTCGATTGCGTGTGTTTCCCATGACCACAATGATCAATGATATATATGGTTTCCTTTGCTAGCTCCTCAATGGGAAACTACCCAGGCTTGGTTTCTTTCTTGCTCAATTGTGTCTAGATACTCAATATAGGGGGAAGATTGGGAAGAATGTTGCCTTTGCTAACTCCTCAATTCCAAGAAAAACAATGGTAGAGATGCTCTATGGTGCTCATCAATGGGAAATTCCCCAAGCTTGGTAAATATCTTGAGCAATTGTGTCTACATACTCTTGAGCTAGGGGGAAGATTGGAAAGAATACATTGCCTTTTCTATCTCCTCAATTGCATGAAAAACAATGGTAGAAATGTTGTATGGTGCTCCTCAATGGGAAATTCTCCAAACTTCATTTCTTTCTTGCTCAATTGTGTCTACATACTCCACCATAGTGACCAAGTTAATGTTTACTTTTCTAGCTCCTCAATTGCAAGAAAAACAATGGTGGAGATGCTCTATGTGGCTCCTTGCTCAATTAATGGATTTTTCTCAATTCATTCTTTATTTCTTGCTCCTCAATGTTTACCATGCTCCAAGCAATACTTAGAAACTTGTGGTGGAGATGCTTGATTCACAAAACAAGATTGTGTGAAAATATGGTGAAGAAGATAATGTTCATGCACTGTCTGTAACCTGAATTTGCGCGCAGACTGTCGAACCTGCGAAAATGTGTTTAGAGTGTTTCTCGGACAATGACTGCAAGTGTTTATACAAAGGATAAATGCGCATGTGTTATTGTTAACAAAAACGGGGGTGCGTTTTTGATACATAAAACACGTGTGCGTTTTACTCTAATAGAATTTTGGAGCATTTAAAAAGGTAGTTGCACGGCTAAGGGATCATTCAAGGTTTAGGGGGAATTAGCAAGCACTCCCTTAGTCTTTGTGCCTTAACATCACCCCTTTCTTCAACCTAACTATATTGTTTTACAACTCTAGGGGTGTGTAATAAGGGGATACATGGGGATATGTGTGTGTGAGAGAGATAGGTTAGGGGGTGTTAGTGGTAATGGGAGACATATGAATGTGTGTGTGTGTGTGTCAGAGAGATAGGTTAAGGGGTGCTAGTGGTAAGGTCTGACATAGGGATTTGTGTGTGTGTGCCAGAGAGATAGGGTAGGGGGTGCTAGTGGTAAGGTATGACATAGGGATTTGTGTGTGTGTATGATGATGATGATGCTGATGATGACGACGATGTTGATGATGTTGATGACGATGTTGATGATGTTGATGTTGATGATGCTAATCATGTTGATAATGATGATGATGATGATGATGATGATGATGATGAAGATGAAGATGAAGATGAGGATATTTATGATGATAATGATGATGAGGATGATGATGAGACGATGATGTTGATGATGTTGATGATGATGGTGATGATGATGATGATGTTGTTGTTGTTGATGATGATGATGATGATGATGATGAAGATGAAGATGTTTATGATGAGGAGGAGGAGGAGGATGACGATGATGACGATGGTGATGATGATGGTGATGATGATGATGATGAAGTCGGGGATGGTGACAATGTTTATGATGATGAAGTCGGGGATGATGATGATGATGAAGATGATGATGATGATGAAGACGAAGATGTTTGTGATGATGATGATGAGGATGAGGATGGTGACAATGGTGATGATGATGGCGATGATGATGATGATGATGATGATGATGACAATGATGTTGATGATGTTGATGATGATGAAGATGATGTTGATGATGATGATGAAGATGACGATGATGTTGATGATGATGATGATGATGATGATGCTGATGAAGATGTTGATGATGATGATGAAGATGAAGATGTTTATGATGATGATGATGATGAGGATGAGGATGAGGATGAGGATGGTGACAATGGTGATGATGATGGCGATGATGATGATGATGATGATGATGATGATGTTGATGTTGATGATCATGTTGATGATGATGATGATGAAGATGAAGATGTTGATGATGAGAAGGAGGAGGAGGATGAGGATGATGATGATGGTGATGATGATGGCGATGAAGATGATGATGATGATGATGATGATGGCAATGATGGTGATGATGATGGCGATGATGATGATGATGATGACAATGATGTTGATGATGTTGATGATGATGATGATGATGATGATGAAGATGAAGATGTTGATGATGATGATGATGATGGTGATGATGATGTTGATGTTGATGATGATGATGATGATGACAAGGAAGATGTTTATGATGACGATGAGGATGAGGATGAGGATGGTGATGATGGTGATGATGATAGTGATGATGATGATGATGTTGATCATCATCATCATCATCATCATGTTGATGATGTTGATGTTGATGATGATGATGAGGAGGATGATGATGAGGATGAGGATGGAGACGATGGTGATGATGATGGCAATGATGATGATGATGATGATGACGACGATGATGTTGATGATGATGATGATGATTAAGATGAAGATGTTTATGATGATGATGACAATGGTGATGATGATGTTGATGATGATGATGATGATGATGATGATGATGATGATGACAATGATGATGAAGATGAAGATGTTTATGATGATGATGAGGATGAGGATGGTGATGATGATGGTGATGATGATGATGATGATGACAATGACAATAATGTTGATGATGGTGATGATGATGATGATGATGATGATGACGGTGACGATGGTGATGATGATGGCGATGATGATGATGATGATGACGATGATGTTGATGATGATGATGATGACGATGATGATGAAGATGAAGATGTTGATGATGATGATGACGATGGTGATGATAATGTTGATGATGTTGATGTTGTTGATGATGATGATAATGATGATGATGAAGATGAAGATGAAGATGAAGATGTTTATGATGATGAGGAGGAGGAGGATGAGGATGGTGACGATGGTGATGATGATGGCGATGATCATGATGATGTTGATGATGATGATGATGATGATGATGATGTTGATGATGTTGATGTTGATGATGATGATCATGTTGTTCTTGTTGATGATGATGATGATGATGATGATGATGATGTTTATGATGATGATGAGGATGGTGATGATGGTGATGATGATGGTGATGATGATGATGATGATGATGATGATGATGAAGATGAATATTTTTATGATGATGATGATGATGGTGATGATGATGTTGATGTTCATAATGATGATGATGATGATTATGATGATGATGATGATGATGAAGATGAAGATGTTTATGATGATGACGATGATGATGATGAGGATGGTGACAATGGTGATGGTGATGGTGATGATGATGATGATGACGATGATGTTGATGTTGATGATGATGATGATGATGATGGTGATGATGATGATGATGATGACGATGATGTTGATGATGTCGACGATGATGATGATGATGATGAAGATGAAGATGTTGATGATGATGATGATGACGATGGTGATGATGATGTTGTTGTTGATGATGATGATGATGATGATGAGGATGAGGATGAGGATGGTGACGATGGTGATGATGATGATGATTACAATGATGATGTTGATGATGATGATGATGATGATGTTCATGTTGATGATGATGATGATGATGATGATGATGTTTATGATGAGGATGAGGATGAGGATGAGGATGGTGACGATGGTGATGATGATGGCGATGATGATGATGATTATGATGATGATGTTGATGATGATGATGATGATGAAGATGAAGATGTTTATGATGATGATGACAATGGTGATGATGATGTTGATGTTTATGATGATGATGATGATGATGATGACAATGATGATGATGTTGATGTTGATGATGATGATGATGATGTCGATGATGTTGATGATGTTGATGTAGGGGGGAGAGAGGTAGGAGGAGGAGAGGAGTTAGAGATAGAGAGAAAAGGATTTGGGATTACTAAGAATTGGGGGGAAGAGGGGGAATGTTAGTCCTAGGGGGTGACCCGTGGATGTGTGATGTGGGTGTCTGTGTGTGCGAGAGAGAGAGGGTTGGGGAATAGATAGGGGGTGGGGGCTAAGTGTTTTTTGGATTATTTGGGGAGAAAGAAAGAGTGGAGAGAGAGGTTTTAGGTGTTAGGAGTGAGAGAGAGGTGCTAGGGGGATGCATGTGTGTGTGTGTGTGAGAGGAAGAGAGAGAGAGAGAGGGAGAAAGGGAGGTTTAGGGCGGTGGGTTGTTAGGAAGAGAGAGGAGGGGGGTTAGTATGAGTTAGGGGGAAGAGCAGAGTCAGGGGGGGACATAAAATAACAAAAGTATTGGTATAATTGACAAAACAAGAACTGATTGTAGTATTTAAAAACACACTCCTGTATTTCTTAATTAAAACACACCCCCATTTTTATTAGCTAAAACATGCTCTCGTTTTTCTTATCTAAAACATGTTTCTATTTTTCTTTACTACATCGTGCTCGCGTTTTGTTTCAATTCAAAAATCTATTCCCTCCAAATGATAACGTCGAGCCTCCACCCATGCTTTCATGGAATTCTTATGCCTATGTGTATTCTTCATACTTTGCTTCGAATTCAGCATGCATATGCCTTGGAGTGTGATAAACCATGGCTAATTCAACATTATATCCAAATTTTCAATATGCTCATGTTTAGAGGTTCGTCTGATTATGCTGCACACCTCCATTTTTTATGAGATGTTAGAAACAAATATGGTTTTCTTTGCAGATTCTAAATATATAATGTTTAACATGAATACATAAATTTTTCTATTTTTTTCTTATTTATCTTATGTCATCACTCCTCAACTCAAAAAACACACTATTAGTGTTTTGTCCATATCTATTTTGTTTCTCAACCATTTAAAAAAAAAATTGTATGGTGCACTAAAGAACACCAACCTCTACACACTATAAAAAAACCATTTCCATTTCCAAATAATTGTATGGTGCACTAGTCCTATATGTTCTCTATATGTATACCAGTTTTCGTAAGTTTATTCCATCATTTAGACACTCAGACGCTGCACCCACAAAGACATATACCTTATAATTTGTCCCAAAAATAAAAAGTGCTAATTAAAAATTGTCTAACTTTGGATAGTTAACAACATTTTCAATAGAGAAAAATTATATATTTGGAAAGGTCATTCAATTTCCTACATTTCTTGTTTTTTACTCATCGCAAGATTCATTGTGTAAGTGTCTCAAAAAATCCATGCAAGTTTATGGATGTCTATTTTTTAGTTTTGTATTGCATCTAACGTGCCAAAAGAGACCCTCAACTTTGTGCACTTACCCTCAAGCAGAATATTCTCATAGGCACTAGGAGGTCACACTCCTTGGCTGTTTTGCACTCTTTTGTTGCGATAGGGTTTGAACACGCACTCTTTTGCTGTTCTTTTGTCATTTTCCATTGGCTCGGGAAATGTTTTATTTGTAACCATGACAAACTTCCCAAGCTTAAAAGCTTGGCGACTCTCTAGCTTCTTCGTCTTTCCATTTATTTATGTTTTGGTTTGTGTTAGCACTCAGAATGTACCCAGGTTGTGAAAAGGTAGATCCCGAGGTAACAGCAAAAACCACTTTAGAATATATTTATGACCTAATACAATCAGAGAGGGATCTCTCACTATTTACAAAGGTTTTATACTCAATATATTCAATCAAATACACTCAGAAGGTCAGATTTCTGATGGGACAAATAGGACAAGTTTGTTTTAAAGACTTGGTAGGATAGTCATGGAGGAGACCATTGGGCAATGGAGTCAACAATTAGATCTGAAATAGGTTGCAGGAGGTAAGGTTTTGAAGGTTTATGATCAAAGGCAAGGTAGGCACCATTTCCTCAGTCTTGAGGTATTAGCAGGTTGATTAGTAGACAAAGGGAGACATTCCATCAAACAGAGCACCTAACTATGGTGAATTCTGCAAGACTTTAGAAGCAAATATTTTGAAAATGCATAAACAATGGACCTAGAGCATGCAGGATGAATTCTAGCCCATAAAAATGGATGCTCAAGCATGAAAGCAAATACAAAATGGAGTGGGAAACAGGATAAACAATCACATAAAGAAATTGCTTACTGAAGAAAAGATGGCACAAGAATCTCTGACATGAAAAATATTTTACATTCCTCCTCTGCAAATTTCATTCATTTACTGAAAACGTGAAGCCATTACAATGTAGAGCCTCTCCGCTCTTGAAAAATACTTCCTTCCTATCAATTACATTTTTATTTATATAAGAATAACCTTCTACCTATTTTTGAATTAAAAACCTAACTGAATTCTAAAAATAGAAACAGTTACAACAAAGTTTCTCCTGCATATCTCAAATGGTGACAGCTGTGTGAAATATGGGAGAGGTTTTTATAATTGGACATGTGCCCAAAAAAACCCACATATTCATTTCTCCAGAATAATCTCAATATCCTCGAAATATTCCTTTGAAGCTTATGACTCATATAATAAAATTGTATATTTCTGGAAAAATGACCTGTAAAGATATTTTAAATTCTCCCAACCTGTGATTACTTTGTACAAACTTAAGGAGGTTTTTTATTATAGTCATGTGAAGAATAAAAACCTCTCTCATTTTTGTCAAATTAAATCCCATTTGTCCAAAACGATTCTTTGAAGTTGATGGCTGAAATAGTCATTTGGAAAACATGAAAACTGGCATGTACAACTGATTTTGTTTCTGCTAAACCATAGCACTCATGTGAAAACGGAAAGAGGTTATTGTATATAGGTACATTGTGAAGAAAATAATCTCCCATTTTCGTAAAATACATCTTCATTTGATCTAAACAATTATTTTTGTTGGATGACTAGAACAATCATTTCGAAATCTAAATATTTTCCCTCTGAAGATGACTTTGCCGCTCCCAATATGTATCACCTAGGTAAACAATGAGAGAGGTTATTGTATATCCTGATGTTATGATGAAAAACCTATTTCATTTTTTGAAATTTCTTCTTCGTTTGCTGGAAACAATTTGTTGAATAAAATGACTAAAACAGTCATTTTCAGAAAAAATATGCTAAGTTGCTTCTAAACCTTGAACTGTTTAACTTCATGAATGCTCTCACTGTAAATATTTCTGCAACTCTTCTGGGCGGATTTTCTTCTGCCTTGTTGAATGGCAGCTTCCCTTCTCTCGTTTTATAAAAATTAATTTGCAACTGGCTCTTCATCTCCGCCATTTTTCGTGTGATTGAAAACAAGTAATAGTTTGAGTTTGGAAACATGGAGGACTGTCACTTCCCTTCAGCGTGCGGCATACAAATGAGATTAAAAACAAATTCAAAAAAGAAAGTCAAATTTATTTATAAACAATGGTCTATTCCGGAGCCTCCTTTCCATATTATCTATCACGCATCTTTTTATTTCGGATTCGTTTGTGACCCTTGATCTAATTACTTTTAGTTTTCAACCGTAGGATCAAGTGCCATGTACTCCTTTCCGCCAGGCTTCCTGATTTTAACCACCGTGCAACTTTGAGCTCCGGAATCATCCACAGCCATCGATGTGATATATCTTTAACTTTCCACCGTCGGATCAAATGCCACGTACCAAATTCCGCTGGGAACTTTGGGCTTATCTACCGTGCAAGTCTAAGATCCGAAATTCATAATAGCCGTTGATTTAATTCACTTTAATTCTCCGCCGTCAGATCAAATTTGCACATATGCATTCCGCTGAGACCTTTTTGTTTTAATAACGCGCAATTTTACCCTCCGGAAATAATATTACCCGTTGATTTAATTTACCTTTTTACATTAGCCATAGGATTATTTTATGCGCTAATGTTTAGATTATACCTTAAGAAAGGTAATAACCTTGTTTAGCGGGTAAACCTTCGTTAATCTTTGGCTTGGTAAATAAAGTCCACTTTTTTTATTTTGGCTAAATATTCAAAACTATATAAGTTTGAATATAAAAATAATAACTTTACAAAACCCATTTTCTTTTTTCAAATTTTATTCAAAAATTAATAAAAAAAATTTCCCCATTTGAGAAAAATTTATTTGTCTTTTTTCCCTAAACTTCTTTACGTTCTCTTCTTTGCCAACTTGGACATATTTTAATGTGAAAAATTTAGAAACCAACCCAATCACCCATGAGAACTTAAAATTTCGAAGGCAATAGGAGCAATTCTGACAAAAATAAATTTAGTGTTAACAACTGGCTCCAACTAGGGATGCTATCCTCCTTGTGAGGTAGCAAAGAACCCTGTAGACTAGGTGCCAAATCCATTGGGTTTCTCTTAACCTTTCTCTGAAATACTCAACCTGTTTTGAACTGAACCATCAACTGAAACCATTTTGCAACGAAATCCCACTCTGTCAACCTGTAACCTACAACTGAATTGCACTTGAAACTAAAACCAAACTGAAAACTGCTGAAAGAAATGATCGCCATGTCGAGCTTATTCATGCCTACCTATCCTACTTAATTAAGCACAAATGCCCAATCAAGCAAAATATGACTTCCAATGAAGCCAATCAAGCAATTTATCCAATAATTCCATTTCTTCCTCATGCTTCATCAAAGTTAGATCATAAGAACAAAATAGCAATAGGTTATGATGAAAAATTTGTCTTTTGCTGCAAACATATAACCAAATACTCCATCTGAAGAATTTATCCATGTACTCTGCTACTGGATCATAAAAAACATGACAAATTTCAAAATACTCAATCACTTGCTTCTCATGACAAGGCTATCCAAAAAGTAACTCCTCTTGCATAGTGTCAAACCGATCTTTAGAATAGCTTTGAAAGGAATTCTCATGATTTTTTTTCAATGATATATCAGCAACTTCATTTGATATTTCTACGTTTACAACTCCATTATTCTCAAGCACTTCAAGAGGAATATCATTTTGTTCTTCAACAAGATTAAGCAGAAAGATGTTTTCTTGACAAAATGTTTCTGAATTGGAAAGATTTAAAGAAACATCCCATTGAGAGTCCTCATCTCCTTCTTTGTGATCCCTTTGTGTATTGCACACTGTTGGTTCTTTCACATACTGAGATTGATGGCATGATTGCTCTTCATTTTCATTATATATAAGTAGGCTAAACTTTTCTTTAAAGCCATCACTTACATAATTTTCAACAAGCTGACCACAATCATCAGAAAAACCATCAAGAGTATAACCATCTTCTTTCACATTACTATGCTGATCATCTTCATGCTCATATCTTTCTTCCAATTCTAATCCAAGGGCTGATTTCTCTTTAAATGTATTTTCAGAAAATAAATATGTGGAGGGACTGTAAGACTGAAAATCTGTAGAATCAGAATTCTTTATGTAATCACCCACAGAAGCATTAGAATTTAAAGGAAATTGCTGCTGCAAAAAGGAATTTTCTGATTGGGAATAAGCAGCCTCATCTTGGAACAAAACTTCAAAAGTTGAATAATATGAAGAAAGGTTTGATTGAACATCCCAACTTCCTTCTTGGTCACCCAAAGAATGACAATACTGCTGCAAATTATCATCTACTTCAGCAAAAGAAATGTAGCTGCTTGAATCAGAGTTTTGGCTCATGTCTTTTTCAGTAGAGGAAGAAATCATTAACTGCTAAGATTTTTCTTGAATGTGAAGACAACTAATTTGTGTTTCTTTTTTCTGAAATGGGTTCTCATATAAAATTTCTAAAATCTCTTCATCCACTAACTCATCATCACTATATAATTTTTCCAAATCTTCAATGAAACCTTTAGCATGCATGCAACAATCTTGAACCAGCAACAAGGAGGGGTATTGGTTTTGGTAATGTTCATGAAATACTGTATGAAAATCAGTAAGGGAAGATAAACTTTCTGATGGTAACCCTTCATACCATGACCTTGCATCTCCTTCTAGAGTAGCCATGAACATTTTTATTAAAGAATCCTCATGCAATTCAACTCCCAGCTTATGTATATGTATATGAAATCTAACTAAATGAAGGGCAGCATCATAATTCTTTTGATCATTAAAATTTGGAAGACCTGTTTGCTAATCCACTTTAGGTATTCGATTTGGAAAACCAGGAATGTGAGCACGATTCATAGGAGCATACCTTACAGACAAAGAACTCATCTTGACAAATGAATACACTGAATCAAATCTTCAAACTTTGCAATCTTTTGACAGTGCAGTCGCCATAGGAATTTTGAAAACTAGATTTTTCAAAGATGGAGTTGCCAGGTGGAAGATGCATAACCTTGCTTATATCTGACTATTTTTCACCATCAACAGTCAAATCTAAAAGTATGTCATTTATACCCAGGGAATATTTGAACCTTCGTCCCTGACAACGGCGCCAGTTTGTTAGCACTTATAATGTACCCAGGTTGTGAAAAGGTAGATCCCGAGGTAACAGCAAAAACCACTTTAGAAAGTATTTCTGACCTAATACAATCAAAGAGGGATCTCTCACTATTTACAAAGGTTTTATACTCAAGATATTCAATCAAATACACTCAGAAGGTCAGATTTCTGATGGGACAAATAGGACAAGTTTGTTTTAAAGACTTGGTAGGACAGTCATGGAGGAGACCATTGGGCAATGGAGTCAACAATCAGATCTGAAATAGGTTACAGGAGGTAAGGTTTTGAAGGTTTATGATCAGAGGTAAGGTAGGCACCATTTCCTCAGTCTTGAGGTATTAGCAGGTTGATTAGTAGACAAAGGGAGACATTCCATCAAACAAAGCACCTAACTATGGTGAATTCTGCAAGACTTCAGAAGAAAATATTTTGAAAATGCTTGAACAATGGACCTAGAGCATGCAGGATGAATTATAGCCCATAAAAACTGATGCTCAAGCATGAAAGCAAATACAAAATGGAGTGGAAACAGGATAAACAATTACATAAAGAAATTACTTACTGAAAAAAAGATGGCACAAGAATCTCTGACATGAAAAATATTTTACATTCCTCCTCTGCAAATTTCATTCATTTACTGAAAACGTGAAGCCATTACAATGTAGAGCCTCTCCGCTCTTGAAAAATCCTTCCTTCCTATCAATTACATTTTCATTTATATAAGAATAACCTTCTACCTATTTTTGAATTAAAAACCTAACTGAATTCTAAAAATAGAAACAGTTACAACAAAGTTTCTCCTGCATATCTCCAATGGTGATAGCTATGTGAAATATGGGAGAGGTTTTTATAACTGGACATGTTTCCAACAAAACCCACGTCTTCATTTCTCCAGAATAATCTCAATATCCTCGAAATATTCCTTTGAAGCTGATGACTCATATAATAAAATTGTATATTTATGGAAAAATGACTTGTAAATATATTTTAAATTCTCCCAACCTGTGATTAATGTGTACAAACTGAAGGAGGTTTTTTATTATAGGCATGTTAATAATAAAACCCTCTCTCATTTTTGTCAAATTAAATCCCATTTGTCCAAAACAATTCTTTAGTTGATGGCTGAAATAGTCCTTTGGAAAACATGAACACTGGCATGTACAACTGATTTTGTTTTTGCTAAACCATAGCACCTGTGTGAAAAATGAAAGAGGTTATTCTATATAGGTACGTTTTGAAGAAAATCCTCTCCCATTTTTTTTAAATACATCTTCATTTCATCTAAACAATTATTTTTGTTGGATGACTAGAACAGTCATTTCGAAATCTGAATATTTTCCTTCTGAATATGACTTTGCGGCTCCCAATATGTATCACCTAGGTAAAAACTGAGAGAGGTTATTGTATATCCCTATGTTATGATGAAAAACCTCTTTTAGTTTTTTAAATTTCTTCTTCGTTTGCTGGAAACAATTCGTTGAATAAAATGACTAAAACAGTCATTTTCAAAAAAATATGCTAAGTTGCTTCTAAACCTTGAACTGTTTAAATTCATGAATGCTCTCACTATAAATATTTCTACAACTCTTCTGGGCTGATTTTCTTCTGCATTGTTGAATGGCGGCTTCCCTTCTCTCGTTTTATAAAAATTAATTTGCATCTGGCTCTTCATCTCCACCATTTTCCGTGTGATTGAAAACAAGTAACAGTTTGAGTTTGGAAACATGGAGGACTGTCACTTCCCTTTAGCACACGGTATACAAATGAGATTAAAAAAAAATTCAAGAAAGCAAGTCAAATTTATTTATAAACAATGGTCTATTCCGGAGCCTCCTTTCCAGATTATCTATCACGCATCTTTTTATTCGGGATTCGTTTGTGACCCTTGATCTAATTACTTTTAGTTTTCAACTGTAGGATCAAGTGCCATGTACTCCTTTCCACCAGGCTTCCTGATTTTAACCACCGTGCAACTTTGAGCTCCGGAATCATCCACAGCCATTGATGTGATATATCTTTAAATTTCCACTGTCGCATCAAATGCCACGTACCAAATTCCGCTGGGCACTTTGGGCTTATCTATCATGCAAGTCTAAGCTCCGGAATTCATAATAGCCATTGATTTAATTCACTTTAATTCTTCGCTGTCGGATCAACTTTGCACATATGCATTCCGCTGAGCCCTTTTTGTTTTAATCAACGCGCAATTTTACCCTCCGGAAATAATATTACCCGTTGATTTAATTTACCTTTTTACATTAGCCATAGGATTATTTTATGCGCTAATGTTTAGATTATACCTTAAGAAAGGTAATAAACTTGTTTAGAAGGTAAACCTTCGTTAATCTTTGGCTTGGTAAATAAAGTCCTCTTTTTTTATTTTGGCTAAATATTCAAAACTATATAAGTTTGAATATAAAAATAATAACTTTACAAAACCCATTTTCTGTTTTCAAATTTTATTCAAAAAATAATAAAAAAATTTGCCCCATTTGAGAAAAATTTATTTGTCTTTTTTCCCTAAACTTCTTTACCTTCTCTTCTTTGCCAACTTGGACATATTTTAATGAGAAAACTTTGGAAACCAACCCAATCACCCATGAGAACTTAAAATTTCGAAGGCAATAGGAGCAATTCTGACAAAAATAAATTTAGTGTTAATAGTTTGGTTAGCAAACAATGATCTGACTCCATGTGTTTAGGAACAGTACATGTAAATATTCTCAATTTTTTTTCAGTAATAGAATAGTTCCTTCTTACTTAAAAAAAAGAAGAAGATATTAGTTGTTGATATCAAAGACTATGATTTAAACTAAAAAAAATCAAACATTCCTTAACGACAATGTTAGATTCAAATAACAAAAGAAAAGTTGTAATAAAACTAGTAAAGTTTCTTGATTTAAAAAATAGTTTACCATTGGCATTAACACTCATTTTGTACGTCGAAGAAATGACCTAAAAGATTTGTTCGAACTCTCAAGCAACAATAAGATTTTTTTCAGGAACAAAAAATCTTGTCCTTGTTATTCTTATTAGAATCAAAGGTCATCTTTACAGTCATCCCACTAGTGGGTTACAACAAATCACTACCCATAGGAGTTCAGCCAGGGGGAATGGCTTATCATACACTAAAAGAACCCATCAGCAAACTGTCTCATCATGTAAGGACTGTCACAACCATCCATATCTAATGAGTGCCAAAAGGCACTGCTCAGCTATCTAAAAGTGAGAACTCAACACAAAAACCAACCAACAACAGGGAAAAAGTCCCTTATAACATACTCAGTAGAGCTGAAAATGTTCCTGAGAAACCAATTGGTTCTCAATAAATTCCATAAATCTTCCTTTTCCTTGTGGAAAAGTGAGTGCATCTTTAGAAAGGTGGTCATCCAACCGATTGTGCTCTCGGTAGATGTGGGTGATTGACAATGCCTGGAAGCTAGTAAATAGATTTTTTGTCTCCCTACACCAATGAACCAGATCGGTGGGGGAGAGAGCAGTCGATCCCCGCACCCAATTGATGATTACAAGTGAATCACCATATATCTGGGTAAGGGGGATCCCCATCATATGGGAAGTAAGAAGAATTGCCCATAAACTGAGCAATTCTGCTTTAGTGTTGGTACCATGTCCGACCCCCAGCGTGAACTCCAAATGGTGATAGTCGCTGATATAAATGCAGAAACTCGCACCAGCTACCTTACAATTAGATGCACCATCAATGAAACCATAGGGAAAGATCATAGGAGGCGACTTCCCCAAAATTCTGCCGTATTTTTTCTTTTTAACACGCAAAATAGAAAGATGTTGTACAGCAGAAATAATTTGACATACAATACTGTAGACATTCCTTCTTTCTTCTTCAAAGATAGCCTTATTGCGGGCCTTCCATACAACCCACATCATGTAGAATGGAAGCAAAAGGAGAGTCAAACTTTTTGACATCTTCCTCAACCAGTCCATTAACATATCCACTAAAGGAGCATGTGATAGGAAAGCATGCAAATTAAAATGATCACATACCTGTTCAGCCACCTTTTTCCATACAGCACAATAAGTGAAAAGATGTTCTACAGTTTCTCCATCTTCTTTACAAAGAACACATATACCTGGGCCTTGTTTTCCTTTTTTCTGTAAATTCTCCCAAGTGAGAATTCTAAGCCTGACAGCTAACCAAATAAAGCATGATATTTTATTTGGCAGGGAATTATTCCATAAATACACATCAATAGGATTTGAAACCAGTCTCTGATAAGAGGAAACAATACAATCATATGCATTCCTTGCCGTTAATGAGCCCGACTTCTTGCTGAAGTTCCAAACCAATTCATCATCAGCATCAATGATACGAATACCAGCACCAATTAAACCAGTCGTATATTCTGACCACAAATCATAAAAATAACCTCCCAAATTCAAATCCTCTGTCGTATACCAATAACACTGAGCATCATGTTGAGTATTATGGGCCTGCGCTAAAGTACATATATCCAAATCCTACAAATATGATCTCAATTCTTCTGAAAGATTGAAACATGTGTGAGATCCAACTATTGGGTCAATCCCAACCAGAATATCATTACCTCTGCCTACCTACCATGCCAAATGTGAGCCTATCCACGGAAGAGTATGGATGAAACCCCTCCAAATGATAGAAGTGTTACGACTACTGAATTTTTTAGATCTGAACCAACCTACCACTAATCCCTTTTTAATATATTTGCAATATAGAACTTGAAACCAAAGACCCCCACACTGTAGTGTTCTCCAAAAAGTTTTTAATCTCAATGCCAAACTGAACCAAGATAGATTTTTAATACCCCATCCTCCAATCTCCTTGGTCCAAGAAAGGTCCATCCATTTTGCTAAATGATATTTTCTGTTAGTGCTGGAAGATCCCCACAAGAAATTAAACATAACCCTTCTGTGAGTCTGTAGAATGGAAGCAGGAAGGGGTGCAAGACCCATTCAATACACAGGGATACTAGATAGAACAGATTACACAAGAATCAATCTTCCCCCAATCGAAAGCAGCTTGTTAGTCCAATGACTAATTCTTTTTTCAAGTTTTTTAATAATCCAATGCCAATCCAATACTCTGTACCTGAGAGGCTTCAAGAAAAAACCCAGATAGGTAAGACCAGTTTGTAAAGGCTGCAAATTATAAGGCAGGTTACCATCAAACCAATTCAGACATTCATCAGAAAGATTATAGTAGAGCATACATGACTTATCAAAGTTAATCTTCATACCCGAGGCTTTACAAAAGGTCTCCAAAATAACTTCAAAAGCAGACCAGTCAAGAAGAGTACCAAATCCCATAAGAATCACGTCATCCACAAAGAGAAGATGGGACAAGGAAAGAGAGGAGGAGAGCTGAATTCCTCTAATTAGTCCATTAGCTCTAGCATCCCGAATAAGAAGACTGAGACCCTCAATGACAAGAATGAAAAGAAGCAGTGATAAGGGACAACCTTGACGAAGACCTCTTGTGGCAGGAAAAAAGTTGGATGGGGTTCCATTGATCAAAACTGCAAAATTTGCAGTGGAGAGGCAGTGCATGATCCAATTAACAGAAAGGAGAGGTACACCAATTTGAATGAGAATAAGTTTGACATAGGTCCAGTCCACCCTATCAAAATCCTTCGAAAGATCCAATTTTAGAACAAAATCACAAAGATTATGAGTTTTCACAGAGTGAAGAACTTCCTAAACAATTCCTATAGGTTCATAGATAAGGCGATCCTTAAGGAAACCAAATTGTTCATGGGAAATTCCCTGATCCAGAAAAGGTTTTAACCTACAAGCAATAACTTTAGATATAAGCTTGTAGAGTAAGTTACATAATGAGATAGGCCTGAAATTAGTGAAGGAGCGAGGCTTGTCAATCTTAGGGATAAGTGCCAAAAAAGTGGAGTTCAGAGAAGGGGGTATAATACCCGAAATTCTAGTTTGATCAACAGTAAGGAGCAGCAAAGGGCCCAAGAGTTCAAAAAAATGCAAATAAAACTCCACAGGCCACCCATCCGGCCCAGGGTTGCGATCTTTTTTGAAAGAATTGAGAGAGAACTCAATCTCTTTTAAATTAACCGGACAGCTAAGTGAGAAGGATTGCTCAGGAGGAATAAGTCTTTTGAAAAGGGAAACCACTTTTAGTTGATCAACCAGAGAAGTGCCTCCATCATCCTTGAAAATGTTATCAAAATGATTTTTTCCCATCTCTTTTAGGGATGATTCATCCTGAATTAAGATACCATCTGAATTTTCGAGGGACCAGATCATATTTTGTAATCTCCTACCCGAGGCAACAACATGAAAAAATTTAGTATTAGAGTCACCTTGAAGATTCCATTTGGTTCTGCTCTTAAGTTGCCAAGTAAGCTGAAAATGATTCAAATTTTTTTGTTTTTCCCCAGTAAGCCAAGACAAGTGAGCAGCTTGGTCTTTAGAAATAATACCAAATGTGGGGCCAGCCAAAAGATTCTCAATATCGTGATCAAGTTTGGAAGTGGCCAAAGCAAAATTGTCAGAATTATTTTGTGTCCATCTTTTGGTGGCAGATTTAAGATTACGAAGAGTGAGACAAAGGTCTTCAATATTAGTGATAGAGTCAGCATTTGAGAGAGAGGACCACCAATGATAAAACCACTTAAGGAAATCAGAATCCTCCAACCAAGAGTGATTGAATTTGTACGGGTAGTTAAAGGGACCTCTGAGAGAGATCCATTCAAAACATATAGGGTAATGATCAGAGAGGTCGTGGCATTTAATCCAAGTCCTATAAGACCCCAAGGAGGGAAGCAGTGAAGAGGCTACAATAAAACGGTCCAAACGTTTGCAGATACCATCTTCCCCAAACCGACCATTTCTCCAGGTAGGACCAGAAACCTGAGGAGCCACGTCAACAAGGCCAACAGTCTCAAAGAGTGAATTAAAGTGGCTAGAGAGAGGGTCCAGTAGAGCTTTTGAGCCCCAAATATCAGAGGAATGGAGAGTAATATTAAGGTCACCTCCCAAAACCAGACCAGGAAGGGAAAGAAGAACCCCTCTAAGGGCATTATCCCAGAAGCATTCCCTATCACGATACGGACCATAGACATTAAGAATGTGTAAGGGTAGAGAGGAACCTCTAATGGTAGCATGAAGTAGTAATCCAGCACAAGTATGGTAAGCCCTACAATTGTCCTTTAGGGGATTCCAAGCTTACAATAACCCCCCAGATAAACCATGAGCACTTATGGCACATAACTCCCAGGAGGGGAGGATCTTGGAAAAAGCAAAAATTGCAGGAGATGCACTGCACATAGTCTCCTGCAAAAGGATGAAATCAGGGTTTAGAGAGGAAAATAGAGTACGGATGCTGAGTGATTTGGTCCTGCCCCCCAAACCACAGATATTAAGTGAGAGAATTAACATTAGGTCTTATCCTTTAGGGGTGGCGATGCTCTAAGACCCCTGGCTGAATTTCCTCTCACAGCCTCCTTGAGACGAACTGAAAGGGGAATATAGGGAGGTGAGCCCGAGGAGAGGTCCACCTTAGTATTCCTTTTCCCCCTAGTTTGTTTCCGAACAGTCACATTAGAAAACCTGATGGAGTTGAGATGTAATGTAGTGGGAGAAGAAGGGGAGGTAGCAGTAAAGATAGGGAGAGACTTCTTCAAGGATGGATCCGAGAATGAAGGCAAGGAGGTTGGACTAAGAGGTGGGGTAACCAAAGGTGAAGTATGGGGAAGGGTGGTAGAAGGAGGTAAAACAATTCCATCATGAGTACCCCTGACCTGTAGAGGGGGAAACTCCTCCAAAGAGTCAAGTGCTGGAGGAACCAAAGGCTCAGTTGGAATAACTCGGTCAGAGGATAGGTCATCGTTAGACTGGTTAGTGAGAGAGGCAATAGGCAGATTATCAGAATCAAAGTGGGAGGGAGAAAACAGGTCAGTACCCAAAGAGGATTCCCGAGGAGAAGAAACATCAACATCCTTAGTGGGGCTGAGTACTTTCTTATGAGACGAAATCAAGTAATCAACATCCTCCAAGAAAGATTCAGAGACTAATTTAGAAATAGGACGAGCAGCAATAGGGTTACCTGGTGGGGATTGAAAAACATCATCGGATGTACCTGAAGGAGACTGAAACCCCTCCAATGGGAAAGCATCAGATGAAGGAGAGACCTGGTTTACTGCAGCCGAAATGTTCCCTTCAGAAATCCGATGAGGACATACTTTCCAAAGGTGACCCACAGAGCGGCAGCAGCTGCATCTAAAGGGCACATGAAGATAATTAAGCCTTTGAATTAATAAGCGCTCCCCGCAAAGAATCTCCACTTCATCTGGCAGGCCCAATGAGATATCAAATTCGACCAGAATTTTAGCAACCCTTTTGTCATAGACCTGCAGAAAATCATCCTCCACAGAGATAAATCTTCCGATCGTGTTTCCTAATCCTTCTAGTACTTGACAACTCCAGAGGGGAAAAGGCAGATGGGGTAGCAATACCCAAAGGTGACGCTTGACAATTCTTTCCCGCAATGGATAAAATTTAGAGTGCCATCTATCCAGAACCAAAGATCCCTTACCAATACGCCATGTACCTTATAATACATGAGTACAGTGCTCTGCATCAAGAAAAACGATCACTATCCACCCATTGGACAGAAGACTTATGGTCGGTGCATAATTAAAGAGCGGCTTCCAGTTTTCTATAGCCCAGCTCACCCAGGAGGATTTATCCATTTTGCAGTACTCTAGGTGACCAATCAATTCTCGAGAACAAAGGGAGGTGACCCTGTCCAGAAAGACATCATGACCCAGAACAAAATGGTATCAACCAGCCTGTACCTTAATACATTTGGACTTGCGCTTCCGCCTATACTGCTGACTCTCATCAACGTCTGCCATGAAGTAGAGGCCCAGGACCCTCTGCAGCAGGGTGGCAGAAAGGAAAGAATAGTATTAAATAAGACACAAACAGAAGAACAAAACCCAAACCCCAATCAAACCAACCCCGGCGAACTGTGGTCAAGATGCTCGTCAGGTAGAAAATAAGTGTGACCCCAAAGGATAAACAATCAGGACAAAAGAAAAAGGTCAACAAGAAATAGACAATAGTCGGAACACAAACCCCACTGAGCAGACCAAACCTAAGAGAGTCGTGGTCAACAGCAATCATATACCCAACAGGCAAAAAAGAGTGAGCCTAATGATAAATCAGACAGGACAAGAAACAAAATGTCAATGACAGTAAACCCAACAGCGTAAGAGGAACCCAATGAGGGTTAGGACATAAAACATAGAAAATGTCCTACCAAGGTCTAGAGTCAACCATAATCCAGAAATACGCTACGATGAAGTAGCCGGGAGGTACCCCATGCAAGGTGGTGGAGAAGGCAACAATAGAAACCAGTGCAACTGTCATAAGAACCAGAACTTACTTCCCACTTTTTTATATAACCCTTGGTTGGTACTAGTCCCCAATAATGGGGAGGGTCTCCAAGGGTGATGGCAGCCTGGAGCTCAACCACACAGGCAAGGAGTAATGTACAACGAAGACCCTAAAGGAAAAAACCCCCCACCGAGGGTTGAGAGCCAAACCACCAAAGACAGTGATTTGTTATATGAGAACAGTCCATGGAGAGATAGGGGATAGAAGGACCAGATGTAGGAGGCCTAGGCCTCGTACTGAGAGCATAAAACCCTAACGATGAAAAAGCAGAAAAAGAAAGGCAAAGAGAGTAATAAAAAAGAAACAGAAACCATCGCAAAACTCTCATGAAACAGGGATCGATCACCATAGATGAAGCTCAGCAACAATAAGATTGAAACCATGATTTTCTCCAAAACATAATCAAAATATTATGTTATTTGAAGTTGTATGTGTTCTTCTTATGTCTTGATAATACATCTTCATAATACATGGACTCAACATACCAAAACGCTTTTAAAACAATATCATATTTCCATGTTTGACACATTACATTTAATAAGAATATATGGTTACAATCTTGATTGAGATATATATAATATACTGCAAAATATATAGGTTATATTATATATAGGTTATATTAGATAATATATATATATATATATATATTGAATTTAACCTAACCGTTCAACATTTTGGGAGACGAGAAACCACTGGTAAAAAGGTTACATGGCAACGTCGTAGGTTCCCGATGTTTACTTTTTCAACAATATGGTATAGGCTAAGTCACCTGACACGGGGACACGGGACACGAAGGACACGAAAATACGAGAGTCTGACACAGACACGGTGACTCCTAGAATCAAGACACGTAGGATACATTATATATATATATATTTTTTAAATATATATTAAAATTTAAAAATATAGACATATAGATCCAAAAATATTTAGAAACTAGAACATTTACAAATATTCAATAGAAATTAGAATAAAAACACATTAATGATGAGTAATTACACATTTGTCATTCATAAGTCACGTTTCACAACACATTTGTCATTCACAAATCACAATGAGACACATAGATGCATGTCAGAACCATATTTCTCATTAAGTAATCAAAATCAAAATGTATACAATGTACATATATGTTGGAAAGCCACTGGGCATTGGCAAATGCCAAATAGACTAAAGGGGTGGATCAAGATGGGAGAATCCCATATGTCAAACTATTAGTAGTCCTCCTCCATGCCTCAATCAACATCAACATACTCATCACTGCCCCTACGCTTGCCCTGATCCTCATCCTCGTCCCCCTCCTCCTCCTCTCTGCCCATTTGATGATCTGCATTTGCTGCTGTGGAGGATGACCCCTCCATACGATCACTATCATCAAAAGTGACCGGCTCTAGCAATGGATCGTTAAGATCCATGTTGGCTAATGCCAACTCAATACTGCTGTCCAAACCCATATCATCAAGAAAGACATCCCACATCTTTGTCTTTCCCTTCAACCACTCCTCCCTCTTCCTGTAAATAAGACGAAGGTTGGAGTGCACATACACCATTGAATCTGCTCTGGACTGCTCAAGCCTGCTCTTCTTCACACTGTACAAGTTCCCATATGTGCTCAATTCCTCTCACAACAAGAGGATGATGTAACTTGAGAGATGATCCTCAAGGATAACTTCTGTATAATAGGGGATGTTTCCCCATGAGTTTCCCACCAAGCATAGCATTTCTTACCCCCCTATCTCTAAGCACATCATAGCCTCCAAATCTCCCAGTGCCAGTGGAAAAATATACAAAGCCCTCCTCTGCCTCCTCAAGCATGTCGCTATCCTAAAATAGCCATCTAAGTGTTATCTTCCTCCCATGTGCAATCTCTGCATCCATGTGAAGAGGGACTCTGTGTGAGGCCCTCGATCCACCAGTGAGCCACTCTTGAGTGTAGAACTTGGGGTTCAAGGAGTGGGCCAAGCAATGCAAAGGTGTGCAATTATTATCCCACCTGGAGATAAGAATATCCCGAATAATGGTCCATAAGTTCTCTACCGATGTCCCATACTCGAGACACTCATTCTCCAGGACAATGGACCTCATGGACTCAATCATGGAATCCCACCCCTCATAAACCTCTGATAGGATGGGCTAGTCCGAGTCTGCAAAGAAATGATTGGCTCCATGATCTTAATGCTAATATCTACCGTGTCCCACCAACCATCATCTAACACCCTGTCCTTCACCTTTTGGGAAGCAGCCTGATCCGTCCTTCTCCAAAAATCCCAAAACTCTGAAATCACCATGGACCCAAGAGCAGTTTTGACCTCCCTCAACCTCTTCAGCATGATGAATGAGGAAGCAACCTGAGTATCTACAATCTTCAGCAATGAAAGTTGTGTGTACTGTTTGTAGATGGTGAGGGCATTTGTGTGGTTTTGTACAAAGTTACGGATATGGTGTGCATCCTCAATAAGGTTTCCAATCCATGTCACATCCGAACCAATGGCTTTTAGTTCTAAATTCAAGGAATGGACAATGCAAGGTGTCAAAAAAACCTGTAAGAGCAATAAAAGCATGTATCAATGACTCTACAACACTAACATTACAATGAGCAAATTAGAAATGAAAGGTGTCCAAAATGAACATACCTGTGGATATTTAGCTTCCACAATCATGCCAATAGCCTTGCAAATAGGTGCATTGTCCGTGATGATTTGTACACATGAATCAACACCTACTTCTTCAATGGTTTTGATGAATAAATCACCCATAAATTGTGCATCCTTGTATTTCCCAAGAGCATCCACCGCTTTCAAGAACAACGGTCCATTTTGGGAAGATACCATGAAATTGATGAGTGGATGGCATGCGAGATCCATCCATCCATCAAAAACAACACTCACACCACATGATGGCCATGTTTTTCTAATTGGATCAAGGATATTATCTACCTCCTTATTTTCTTTAACCAACAATGTGGTTCTAAGCTTCTCTGAACCAGGAGGCACATAACCACTTGGAGCTCGTTCCAAGATAGTTCGAACCATATCAAAATACAATGGTGACCATGCAACATTGAATGAGATGAAGTTGAGGTAGAAGAAAAATGCAATGGTAAGGTCTACCTCTTCTCGTGCCTCTTGTTGGAAAATCCTATCCATTGGACCACCTGTAGATTGCCTCTTTCTTGTTTGATAAGTATCTCCACACCCATGAATGCTAGGTGGAAATGGAGTCTTGGTGCTAGAGGACTTCCTCAAAAATGGAAGAGGATCATCCTCTTTTTTCTTGCTTGCTACTGCCACCTTCCCTAAGCCAGCATGATCCTCTCTTTCCATATCCCTCCTTTGGTTAATAGTCATCGCTTTGCATGAAGAAATCCCACAAGAAGGACGGGCCAACAAATGGCCCTTAACCCATAAATATGTGCTCATGAACTCATGGTTGCAAAAATTGCATCTCCAAGACACATTGCCTCCCCCACCAATCTTTTCCCCGGGCCCATCTTTCCTTGTCACATACTTCCACAAAGGGTATTTTTTTCCTTGGGCTTGTTGTCTTGCTAAAATAGGGTTAAATGGAGCATGAGCTCCACTAGCAGCCGATGGAGCACTTGACAGAGGAGGAGATCTGGTTGTGCTTGGTGGAATAGGAGGGGAGGCCCTAGATGGTGCATTTATCCCTTTCCTTTGACCCCTACCTCTTGCCCTAGCTGATTGAGACATTCCTTTTCTTGTGTGATGGTTGAGCTTGCAATCCTCTCCACAAATCCACCAGAATGCACTTGGAATCGCTTGGAAACAATGGATAGCCTTCAAATCTCCTTCAAAACTCCTTCACCTGCACATAAAACTCACTCTCAACCAATTTCTTCCTTGCAAATGACGTGCAAATGACAAAAAGAAAGGCAAAAAAATGACTTAAAACAAACCCGGCTGTCTTTTTCCGCCGGTTACGTGTCCTGTTTTCAGGACACGATGCATTTTTGTGTCCGACACATTTTTTTTCCGTGTCTTGTTTTTGGATTCATCTGAAAGATGAATCGGGCACGTGTCCGATTCAATCCCCACAGAACATGGGGGGCCTCCAGGACGAATCCGGTTTCACAGGGTATAGGCACCATCATTTCTATGTACTAGCACCTGATATTACTATGAAGCAATGCCTCAGCATACACTCAAATATTTTTCCAACAATATGGTTTAACAGCCATATGCATTATTATTTTTATTTATGTATTAGTATAAATCTAGATTTATTCTGGGCTTGTTCAGTGATCAAATCTTTTTAAGATCAAATATTTTTAGGTGTAAACTATTTTTAGAGTGTAAAATTTGAGTAAAGAATCATCTTAACTCTAAAAAAAATGTTTAAATGGTTATCAAAGATTTGATCCCTCTACTTGTTTGGTAGATCCCAAATTTAGATAAATATATGTTGGTATTCTATACAACACACCCCTTTTTATTTCTTTTTGTTCCAACTTTTTAAATTTATCTTTTCTTAATACATCAATCAGGAAATAGTATTATTGTGGCCTTTAAGACTTCTGACAACCTTAATTTTCCAATTTTAGCACTTAATTCATAGCCTCCTTATAAGATGTTGAACGAATAAGTTTCATCTTATTCTAGTATTTGGATAGTAATCCTTACATAAACTAGTGATTTGAAAGAACATATATAACATTTGTATGCATTTTATTGATTCACAATTTGAATAACTTACATCTTCTTATAATGTGAGGAAAGTAATCTTTTGAGGAACTATGGATCCAAAAGAACATCTATAACCTTCACATGTTTCAACTTTCATATAGTCAGAAAATATTTACCCATTATTACTTCAAATTGTAGATCTCATTTACAATTTCATTATCATTTCAAAACTATTACAATTTTATTATCATTTCAAAACTACTAAATAATTTTATAGATACATTTAAATCGTCTATTAATGAGAGTTATTTTCAAAGAATATCTCTATAACTATCACTTGCTCCAGAAATCAATAAACCAACAATCACTTGCTCCAGAAATCAATCACTTAGAACTTATTTGGAAATTCTAAAACTACAAAATTATATCAAAATTAACACAACAATTATAAAAGAAAAAGAACAAAATTAACACAACATTTATAAAAGAAAAAGAACAAGAGAATTGCTACTACACCCTACAGGTAGCATTCTCCATGGGGTTTGGGGTCTAGGCTTTGTGCCATGTAAAACTCCAATAAGTGTGGATAGTGGACACTGGATAGTAGTATCATTTGGCAACCTGCAATAGAGTCACATTCAATAGGGTGATAGTGACTATGATAGTGGGGACTGTGAGGCAATACGATTGAGCATAGGCTGCAACAAATAATGGCGAGTCCCTTTTTAACAATAGTAAACAATGACAATTAATCATAAGTTGCAACCTCTTACAGTAAACAATGGCAACAACACAAAGTAGTGAATAATGGAAGCGACCGATATAAGCAAATTGCAGTGAAGTTGCCTGTCATTAGAGTCTATAGTATGTTCATCAATGGAGTTTCCGGTAAGATCTCTAAGGAAACATGAAATAAACTATAATTAACCCTAAATTGCATTTTATCTTAAATAAACTATAGTCTTAATAGATCACGCTCAGACACATAGGATTAGAGCCCAAAACCAATACCTAATCCAATAACCTTGCAAGGTAATTATGTTACTAGTAGAAATGCAATCTTATTAATGACTTCGTATGGGAGTTACATATGGATGCATAGATTTTACATGATTAAAATAAAAATATATAATAAATATTGATAGAAGTTGGAAAAATCTATAAGACATGTTAAGAATGGATGCAATACCCTAGTCATCGTGTCATGCTAAGAATGGTTGCAATAGTGTAGGGAATGGTCGGGTTGTAACATCATAACATCATCATAAATGCTATCAATTTCTTAGAAGATAACATGATCTAACATCTATTCTATTAAACACCTAAATGGATATTGCTTCTCACCAACATATTGCATTGCCACTTGTTTATGTTTAATCTATTTTTTCAATCTGATCTAGATACATAAAAGTTATGTGATTATGAAAAGAAAGCAAGTACTCCGGCTCGCTAAAACTTACAACAATGAACCAGAGATGAAAATAAAATTAATACATGATATTCTAGACTTTTGTTAGGGCCATAGGCTTTTAGATATTTAAGGTGATAGTTACATATTGGATAGTTGTTAATATCTCATATTTTGGATTTCATTGAATACATCAACAAGACTAACCTGAGTGTAACAAGTGTATAGTTGGGATTCATTTCATGGTTGTAGTATCTTGTTATGCTTAAATGAATCTTGATTAAAATTTAAATAAGCTTTAATTAAGTGGTGGTTAAAGAAAGGGGTAACAATTTGTTTTTTGTTTTCTTCATATCAATTTTTTTTCTTTTTATTAAATAATGTTTGTTTTATGTTTATGTTAATTAGTTTAATGCTTATGTTATAAAGATAACTATAACTATCTTGTATGAATAATGGATAAAGAATAAACTAATATTATTGTAATATAAAATTATACATCTTAGCATTTGTTTAACAACCAACCTTCTCCACAAACTAAGTGGTTGGATGTGCATCTAAGAGTTCACCACCCACTTTACATGTGATTGTGCTGGTATCTAATATTTTGGACTTCCTTTAGTGGATCAACACATTAGAGGAAATTTGAATGAAAAATGGGCCTCCTAAGGAAAATGATAAAAAAATGTCATGTAGGCAATTTTTTATACTATTTCACTTTTATGGAAGCTTCCTAGGGTTTTTTTTATTTTTATCATTGAACCTACCTTAAATATATATTTTATATTAAAAGCAATTTATGAGGATCTAGTTTGATGTAGTGTTTTCACCTCAAATAAAGAAAACAATTAAATACATAGTTCCATCTTAAAAATTATTTAACCTAACTTTTCGTAATGTATAGTATTATTATAATATAATATATTAGTTTAATATTAATTGCTATTATATATTGCTAATATTAGATACTATTATTAAATAAGTATATATTGATATTAGTTAAAAGATATTGGAATCAATAGATATTATAAAATATTAATTAAAGTGTAATATTATTGTGTATTAGGCCTAACATTTATTATTCAATAATTATATATTGATATTAGTTAAAAGCTATTGGAATCAATGGATATTATAAAATATTAATTAAAGTATAATGTTATTATGTATTAGGTCTAATATTAATTATTATGGGTATATTAGTTAAAAGTTATTGAAACCAAATTTTGAGGATTATTATAATATAATATTCTTATATATTAGTTATAATATTAATTAGTATGGGTAAAGATACCATGGCTTGGTTAAACCATTGAGGCATTAATGAAAACAACACTTTGCAGAACATTGACTATGTCAAAAATATTATTACTTCTAAGTTTAAAGAGAAATTCTAGTGTGAGGAAAATTTAGAGGTTAAGAGAAAATTAAGATACTATAAAGAGGTTATTAATCCTAACTTGGAAGATCAGAAGTATCTCTCGGTAGTAACTAGCTCATGAAAGAAAAGTAATATAGCAAGATTATAACGAACTCTCATGAACTCCATAGCGAAACAAGGCATTGGTATATTCCTAAAACTCCATGGGTTGAGGATGAGAGTGCCTTGCTTACACCCACATTAGATCTAAGTTTCATAGTATTTGTTACAATACAAACCTTTATAACCATGTAACTTGTTAAAACTATAGTGAGCTTGGAAAGCTTCTTGGCAAGCTTTTTGAGCACAGAAACAAGATTTTAAAGTAAACCAAGTATTATCCTTCTTAAGGCTCGATAGACCAAAGTTGGTCTCAGTGGAGGTTAATCATCATCATCACTATCATCATCATGAAATATTAATTATAATATAATATTATTAGATATTAGATATTATTATTATTATTATTATTACTATTACTATTAAATATTATATATTAGTTTTTATTATATATTAGTTAAAAGTTATCAAACCCAACTTTTGATGGTTATTATAAAATATTAATTATAATATAATATTATTATATGGGTGTGTGCAAGCTGATGAGGGTCTCTTTTGATGCGTTAGATGCAATAAAAAACTGAAAAAACAGACATCCATCAACTTGCATGGATATTTTGAGACACTTACACAATGAATCTTGCGATGAGTAAGAAACAAGAAATGTAGGAAATTGAATGGCATTTCCAAATATATGATTTTTTTCTATTGAAAATGTTGTTAACTATCTAAAGTTAGATATCTTTTAATGGGAACTTTTTAATTTTGGGACAAATTATAAGGTATATGTTTTTGTGGGTGTATCCTCTGAGTGACTAAATGATGGAATAAACTTACGAAAACCAGTATACATATAGAGAACATATAGTACTAGTGCAGGCCTATTTTTCCAATAATAAAAATAATATTTTTAATTATCTAAGAGATCAAACCTTGAAAACGGTACATCAATTGTGGGTGCATCATTTGAATGTCTTAATGCAATTATTTGGAAATGTTGAATTATCCATGGTTTATCATACTCCAAGGCATAGGCATGTTGAATCCAAAGCAAAGTCTGAAGCAGAAACATAGGAATAAGAATGTCATGCAAGCATGGGTGGAGGCTTGGCATTATCATTTGGAGGGAATACATTTTTGTATTTAAACAAATCACTTGCTCATTATTATGAACAATAACGCATGCGCGTTGATAAAAACGAGAGCGCGTTTTTATGAATCATAATGTGCGTGTTTTTTTAACTACTACAATGAGTTTGGTTTTGTAAGTTATACCAATACTAAAATTATTTTATGTTCCCCCCTCTCCCCTCTTCCCCCTAACTCTTACTAGCCCCTGCTCCACTCTTCCCCCTAACTCTTACTAACCCCTCCTCCTCCTCTAGCTACC